>CM072998.1:172940225-173162725 GCA_037038555.1 Rhynchonycteris naso
CTGAGATTTCTTTTCTTTCCTTCCCCCTCCCCCAACCCACTTTTGGCCTTTCTTTTCTGTTAAAATAATTTTAACATTTCTTGTATTACCGGTTTAGTGGTGATGAGCTCCTTTAGCTTTTTCTTGTCTGGAAAACTATCTCTTTCAATTCTAAGTGCTAACATTACTGGCTAGAGTACTCTTGGTTGTGGTGTTTTGCTTTAATCACTTTGAATATATCATACTGTTCTCTTCTGGCTTGCAAACTTTCTGCTGAAAATTCAGCTGCGTGTCTCTTAGGGAAAGTCCTTGTACATAACTAGCTGTATCTCTTGCTGATTTTAAGACTTTCTCTTTAGCTTTTTGCATTTTAATTATTATGTGTCCTGGTGTGGGCCTGTTTAGGTTCATCTTGTTTGGGACCCTCAGTGTTTCCTAGATTTTGATGTCTGTTTTCATCAAGTTAGGGAAGTTTCCAGCCATTTGTTAAAAAATAGGGTTTTTTTCCATTTCTCTCTCTTCTCCTTCTGTGTTCCCTGTGTTTTGAATATTAGTATACTTGTCCCAGAGGTTCCATAAACTATTCTCATTTTTAAAAATTCTTTTTTCTTTTCCAGTTGAGTGGTTTCCACTACCTGTTTTTCAGATCACTTACTAGTTCTTCTGCATCATCTAATGTGTTGTTGACTCCCTCTAGTGCAGTGGTTTTCCACATATTTATACTTGGGTCCTGGTGAAAATAGGAGAATTATTCTGAGGACCATTAAGGCAGCATTGCCTACTCAGCCTTGGTAGGCCAGCTGGGACTGTAGTTGGAACTGAGTCTGGCCATGGGGAATCCTTGGGTCAAGCCACATTGGGGCTATTTTGGCAAGCTGTCTGGAGCTGTAGTTGGACTAAGCGCAGGCCCGAAAGAGTCCCAGAATCAAGCCATGTATGGGCCCAGATATTTCTGGAGTGTGCATGAGCTATAGGGAGTCTCAGGGGCAAGCTGAGCTGGGACCACCTTGGTGGACCAGATGAAAACTGTAGTAGCAACCGTATACAGTGACAACCAGGCAAAGCTATGCTGGGACTCAAAGCTGTAGTTACAGCTTATCCTGGGACAAGACACAGATCTTGTATGGGTCTGAGCACACTAGGATAGCCGTAGCCATCTGGCTAGAGTGACTGTATCATGCTCATATCTGTGTGACTAACATAAAGGGAAATGCAACAAAATAGCACTCTCTGGTTCCTCTGACACCAAAGAGAATTCCTGCAGTTCTTCCATTTGGCAGATGATTCAAGTTTAGTAAACAGATTTCTTTCTGATGTAGTCTGGTTACCCTTTAAACTACTCTCTTTCTCTCTGTGCCCCAGGGCAGGTGAGTCTGAATGTGGCCCTTTCAGTGATCCCTTCCTACTGCAGGTTGGTGTGTTGGTTCTCATGATAGCATGTTTCTGTTTCTCCTGCATGTTTCTGTGTTGTCTTTTTCTTGTTTGTTGTGCAGAAGCTGTTCAGGCAGCCCTCTGTTCTTTTCAGGGGAAATTATTCTGTCTGTAAGTGTAGATTTGATGTGTTTGTGGGAGAAGGTGTGTCCAAAGTCTTTCCATGCTGCCATATTGGACTAGAAGCCTCCTTTGTTGTAAATGAATTGACCATAATTGTATAGGTTTATTTCTGGGCTCTGTATTCTGTTCCATTGATCTTTGTGTTTGTTTTAATGATAATAGCATACTGCTTTTACTACTGTAGCTTTGTGATAAAATTTGAAATCAGGTAGTGTGATGCTTCCATCTTTGTCCTATTTAGCAAAATCCCTTTGGCAAGTCAGGGTTTTTTTGGGTTCCATGCAAATTTTAGGACTAATTATTCTATTTCTGTGAAAATTGCCATTGGAATTTTAATAGGGATTGCATTGACTCTGTAGGCTGCTTTGGGTAGTATGGACATTTTAAAAATATTAATCCTTTCAATCCATGAACATGAATACCTTCCCATTTATTGCCATCTTCTTCAGTTTCTTTCATCAAAGATTTGTTTTTAGTATACAGATATTGCATTTCCTTAGTTGAATATATTCCAAATAATTTATTTTTTATGCAATTGTATTCTTAATTTCTCTTCCTGTTAATTCATTACTATTGTATAGAAAAACAACAATGATATATTGACTTTGTATCCTCCAACTTTACTGAATTGGTTTATTCTAAGTTTTTTGGGGGGTGGTGTTTTTAGGTTTTTCTATATATAATGCCATTTTAAAAAGGAGACAGTTTTACTTCTTTTTGATTTGGATTCCTTTAATTTCATTTTCTTGTCTAATTGCTCTGGCTAGGACTTCCAATAGTATATTGAATTAAAGTAACCAGGGTTTGAGCTTGATTGATGGTATACTAGTGGTGGAATAATGCCAATTTGTGCATTAGGTATGAAAAGTATAGGCTTCTGCAAAGAGAGACCATGGTGACATAAAGAATTCATTTCTTCTTTTTTTTATATTCATTGAATTAATTGGGATGACGCTGGTTCAAAAAATGATACAGGTTTTAAGTGTACAACTCATTAGAACATCATCTTCACACCACCTCATTCACCCTCTGCCTAGTTCTAATTCACCCTAAGTAAAGTCTCTTTTTGTCCTCATTTTCCCTCTCTTTGCCCACTTCCCCTTGTGCCCCCTTCTCCTTTCCCTCTGACTGTTGCTACCCTTTTGCTCCTGTCTCTGTGTTATGTATATGTATATTGGCTAATCCCTTCACCTTCTTTTATCCAGTCCCCTCATCCCCCACCTCTCTGACAACTGTCCATCTTTTCCATGTGTCTATACCTGTTTCTATTTTTGTCTAACCATTTATGTGTTCATTAAATTCTCTGTGTAACTGAGATCATGCATATGGTATTTGTCTTTCTCAAACTGGCTTATTACACTTAGCATAATAATTTCCAGGTCTATCCATGCTGTTGCAAAAGGTAAGATTTTCTTCTTTCTTTATGGTAATATAGTATTCCATTGTATAAATCTATCACAGCTTTTTTATCCACTAATCTACTAATGGGCACTTGGGCTATTTCCAGATGTGGCTATTGTAAATAACGCTGTAGTGAACATGCTATATGTATTTTTTTGAATTAGTGTTTCAGATTCTTAGAATATATTCCCAGAAGTGGGATTGCTGGGTCATAATGTAGATTCATTTTGAATTTTTTGAAGACACTCCATACTGTTTTACAAAGTGGCTGTATGAGTCTGCCTTCCCACCAACATTACATGAGGGTTCTCTTTCTCTACAGCCTTGCCAGTACTTTTTGTTGATTTCTTGATGATAGGCATTATGATGGGTGTGAAGTGATACTGTGGTTTTAATTTGCATTTCTCTGATGATTAGTGACATTGAACTTCTTTTCATATGTCTGTTGGCCATTTGTATGTCCTCTTTGGAGAAATGTCTATTAAGGTCCTTTGCTCAGTTTTAATTAGCTTGTTTTCCTGGTGGTGTCTTATAACCTTTTCATAAATTTTTAATATTAACTCCTTATTAGATATATCAGCCAATATTTTCTCTCATTCAGTGGGTTGTCTTTTTAATTTTGCTGTTGGTTTCTTTTGCTGTGTAAAAGCATTTAAGTTGGATGTAGTCCAATTTGTTTATTTTTTCTTTTGTTTTCCTTGGTGGAAAAAATACATTGGCAAAATTATTGCTACAGGAGATATCTGAGATTTTTTTTTTTTGTCAGAGACAGAGAGAGGGACAGACAGGGACAGTCAGACAGGAAGGGAGAAATGAGAAACATCAGTTCTTTGTTGTGGTACCTTAGTTGTTTATTGATTGCTTTCTCATATGTGCCTTGACTAGGGTACTAGAGCAGAGTGAATGACCCCTTGCTTAAGCCAGTGACCTTGGGCTTCAAGCTAGCAACCTTGGGCTTCAAGCCAGCGACCTTTGGCTTCAAGCCAGCGACCCCACACTCAAACAGGATTAGCCTGCACTCAAGCCAACAACCTTGGGGTTTTGAACCTGGGTCCTCCGCATTCCAGTCCCACACTCTATCCCAGTGGTTGGCAAACTCATTAGTCAACACAGCCAAATATCAACAGTACAACAATTGAAATGTCTTTTGAGAGCCGAATTTTTTAAACTTAAGCTATATAGGTAGGTACATTCCTTATCGAGGTAGTGCCCACACGTGGTATTTTGTGGAAGAGCCACACTTAAGGGGCCAAAGAGCCGCATGTGGCCCACGAGCCGCGGTTTGCCGACCACTGCTCTATCCATTATGCCACCACCTAGTCAGGGAAGAGGTCTGAGATTTTACTGCCTGTTTTCTTATAGGATTTTTATGGTTCATGACTTAATTTAAGTCTATTATCCATTTTGAGTTTATTATTTTCTTTTTAAGTGAAAGGAAGGGAGATAGTGAGATTGACTCCTGCATGCTCCCCGACCTGGACCCACCTGGCAACCCATATCTAGGGCCAATGCTCAAATCAATCCAACTATTTTTAGTGGCTGACACTTAGACCTACCAAGCTATCCTCATTGCCCAGGGTCAATGCTTGAACCAGTTGAGCCACTGGCTGCAGAAGGGGAAGAGGCAAAGAAGGAGGAAACGGAGGGGGAAGGAAGCACATGGTCACTTCTCTTCTGTACCCTGACCAGGAATCAAACCAGGATGTCCGTACGCCAGGCCAACATGCAGTCTAGTTATTTTTCTTTTCTTTCTTTTTTTTTGGCATGTACCTGTGTAGTTTTCCCAACACCATTTATTGAAGAAACTGTCTTTACCCCATTATATGCTCTTCTTCCTTTGTCAAATATTAATCGACCATAAAGGTATGGGTTTTTTTTTTCTGAATTCTCTGTTCTGTTCCATTGAGCTATATGCCTAGCCTGATTTTATGCCAGTATCAGGCTGTTTTGATTACAGTGGGCTTACAGTATGGTTTGATATTAGGTAGCATGATACTCTCCTTTCTAATGATTGCTGAGGCTATTTGAGATCTTTTTTTTGTTCCATATAAATTTTTGGAATATTTGTCTCAGATTTGTGAAAAGTCCCATTTTTAAAAATTAATTTTAATGGGCTGACATTGATAAGTCAGGGTACATATGTTCAGAGAAAACATCTCCAGGTTATTTTAACATTCGATTACATTGCATACTCATCACCCAAGCCATTGTTATTTTTAATATGAATTGTGTTGAAGCTATAGATTGCTTTGGGTTGTGTGGACGTGTTAATGATGTTAATTCTTCTAATCCATGAACATGGTATATGCTTCCATTTATTTGTATCATCCTAAATTTCTTTCTTCAATGCCCCAGAATTTTCTGAGTACAAGTCTAATACCTCTTTGGTTAAATTTATTCCTAAATACCTTATTTTGTTGTTATTGCAATAGTAAGTGGATTTGTTTCCTTAATTTTTTTCTAATTGATTATTGGCATATAAAAATCCAGTGATTTCTGCCTGACCTGTGGTGGCGCAGTGGATAAAGCGTCGACCTGGGAACACTGAGGTCGCCAGTTCAAAACCCTGCACTGGTTCGGTCAAGGCACATATGGGAGTTGATGCTTCCAGCTCCTCCCCCCTTTCTCTCTCTCTCCTTCTCTCTCTCTCACTCTGTGTCTCCTCTTTAAAATGAATAAAATAAAAAGAAATTAAATTACTCTAAAAAAAAAAATCCAGTGATTTCTGAATATTAATTTTGTATCCTGCCACTTTGCCAAATTCATTTATTAGATTTAGTAGTTTTTTGGTGGAGTGTTTAGGGTTTTCTATGTACGTTATCATGTTGTCAGTGAATAATGGCAGTTTTACTTCTTCCTTTCCAATGTATATGTCTTTTATTTCTTCTTGTCTCATTGCTGTAAGTAGGACTTCCAGTACTATGTTGAATAAGAGTGGCGAAAGGGGACATCTCTCTGTCTTGTTTCTGATCTTAAGGGAAACATTTTTTAGTTGTTTGTTGGCTATAGATTTGTCATATATTACCTTTGTTATGGTGAGGTATGATCCCTCTATTCTCACTTTTCTGAGAGTTTTTATCATAAATGGGAGCAGAATTTTATTAGATACTTTTTCTGCATCTATTGATATAATGTGATTTTCTATTTTATTATTTTATTTTAATTTTTGGTATTTTTCTGAAGTCAGAAGCAGGGGGCAGCAGACAGACTCCTGCATGTGCCTGACCAGGATCCACCTGGCATGCCCAACAGGGGGCGTTGCTTTGCTCCTCTGGGTTGTTGCTCCGCTGCAACTGGAGCCATCTAGCACCTGAGGTGGAGGCCATGGAGCCATCCTCAGTGCCCCAGCCAACTTTGCTCTCATGGAGCTTTGGCTGCAAGAAGGGAAGAGAGACAGAGAGAAAAGAGAGGGGGAAGGGTGGAGAAGCAGATGGACGCTTCTCCAGAGTGCCCTGGCTGGGAATCGAACCCGGGACTTCCACACATGGGGCCGACACTCTACTGCTGAGCCAACTGGCCAGGGCCAGATAATGTGATTTTCATCCTCATTTTATTCATGTGATGTATCACATATACTAATTTGTGAGTATGGTACCAACCTTGCACCCCTGGAAAAAATCCCACTTGTTCATGGGGTTAGTTCTTTTTTGAATGTTGGTAAAATTTTCCTGTGAGCCAGCCGTCCAGGACATTTGTTTGCCGGGAGTTTTTAATTACTGCTTCAATTTCATTAGTTGTAATCTGTCTATTTGCGTTTTCTAATTCTTTAAGATTCAGTTTTGGAAGATGGTATGTTTCATGGACTTTATCCATTTCCCCAGGTTTTAGAAATAATATGATCTTCCCTCTCAGGACTGCTTTTGTTATGTGTCCAATAGATTTTAGGTGATTGGGTGTTTGTTTTCATTCATTTCCAGGTAATTTGTGATTTATTCCTTGATTTCAGTGTTAACCCATTTATTGTTTAGTAACATGCTATTTAATCTCCATGTGTTTGAGTGTTTCTTGGTTGTTGTTTTTGTGTGTGTGTGTGTGGTGAGAAGAAAAAGAAAACCTTTCTATTTAAAACAAGAGCCAACAGACAGGTTTGCATCAGGAACTGGGGCATTGTTCATGTCGAATGAGGTGCTTCTTTGTTTAGGAAAAATATCTTGATGAAGTATTTGAGTTGGAATGGTGAGTGACACATTCCTCACCACAGTTCTGGGCATTAATAGAAAGAGCAGAATAAAACAAATAATTAAAATTTTCATTCCACTAAAGGTTGACTTTAAAAAATCGGGGTTGGGTGCAGATAATGTAGGGTGGAAGGAAGGTGAAAATAATGACAGAATAGGAAGAGAAGGGAAGGGAAGAAAAAGAAGTAAAACATGACAGGTTGGAAACAGGAAAGAAAGTTGGACAGCTTGGTGTGATGGAAGTGTTCAGCATCATACAATATTCAATTTTCAGTTGTGTGTCTATTGTGATCAATGTCTCGTCCTTTCTTTCTTTTAAATTAATTTTAATGGGGTGACATTAATAAATCAGGGTACATATGTTCAAAGAAAACATCTCCAGGTTATCTTGTCATTCAGTTATGTTGCATACCCATCACCCAAAGTCAAATTGTCCTCTGTCACCTTCTATCTGGTTTTCTTTGTGCCCCTCCCTTCCCCCCTCTCCCTCCTTTACCTCCCCCCTGCCCCACGCCCCTGGTTGCTACCACACTCATGTCCATGTCTCTTAGTCTCTTTTTTATGTCCCACCTATGTATGGAATCATGCAGTTCTTAGTTTTTTCTGATTTACTTATTTCATTCCATATAATGCTATCAAGATCCATCCATTTTGTTGTAAATGACCTGATGTTATCATTTCTTATGGCTGAGTAGTATTCCATGGTATATATGTACCACATCTTCTTTATCCAGTCATCTATTGAAGGGCATTTTGGTTGTTTCCATGTCTTGGCCACTGTGAACAATTCTGCAATGAACATGGGACTGCATGTGTCTTTACGTACCAATGTTTTTGAGTTTTGGGTGTATATACCCAGTAGAGGGATTGCTGGGTCATATGGTAGTTCTATTTTTAGTTTTTTGAGGAACCACCATACTTTCTTCCATAATAGTTGTACTACTTTACATTCCCACCAACAGTGGATGAAGGTTCCTTTTTCTCCACAGCCTCTCCAACACTTGTTATTACCTGTTTTGTTGATAATATCTAATCTAACAGGCATGGGGTTTTGATTTGCATTTCTCTAATAGCTAATGAAGATGAGCATCTTTTCATATATCTGTTGTCCATCTGTATTTCTTCCTGGGAGAAGTGTCTGTTCATGTCCTCTTCCCATTTTTTTATTGGATTATTTGTTTGTTTGTTGTTGAGTTTTGTGAGTTCTTTGTATATTTTGGATATTAGCCAAATATATCTGAGTTGTTGTTTAAAAATATCATCTCCTACTTAGTTGGTTGTCTGTTTATTTTGTTGTCAGTTTCTCTTGCTGTGCAAAAACTTCTTAGTCTGATGTAGTCCCATTCATTTATCTTTGCCTTCACTTTCCTTGCCTTTGGAATCAAATTCAAAAAGTGCTCTTTGTAACCAAGGTCCATGAGTTTAGTTCCTATGTTTTCTCCTATGTACTTTATTGTTTCAGGTCTTATATTTAGGTCTTTGATCCATTTTGAATTAATTTTAGTATAAGGGGCAAACTGTAGTCAGTTTCATTCTTTTGCATGTGGCTTTCCAGTTTTCCCAGCACCATTTGTTGAAGAGGCTTTCTTTTCTCCATTGTGTATTGTTGGCTCCTTTATCAAAGATTATTTGACCATATATATGTGGTTTTATTTCTGGACTTTCTATTCTGTTCCATTGGTCTGAGTGTCTATTTTTCTGCCAATACCATGCTGTTTTGATTGTCGTGGCTCTATAATATAATTTGAAGTCAGGTAATGTAATGCCCCCAGCTTCGTTCTTTTTCCTTAGGATTACTTTGGCTATTTGGGATTTTTTATAGTTTCATATAAACCTGATGATTTTTTGTTCCATTTCTTTAAATAATGTCATTGGAATTTTGATGGGAATTGCATTAAATTTGTATATTGCTTTGGGTAATATTTTCATTTTGATTATATTTATTCTTCCTATCCAAGAACAAGGAATATTTTTCCATTTCACTGTATCTTTTTTGATTTCCCTCAACAATGCTTTGTAGTTTTCATTATATAGGTCCTTTACATTCTTTGTTATGTTTATTCCTAGGTATTTTATTTATTTTGTTGCAACCGTGAAGAGGATTATTTTTTTGAATTCATTTTCTAATGTTTCGTTGTTGGCATATAGAAATGCTATTGACTTTTATATATTAGTTTTGTTGCGACCTTACTGTATTGGTTTATTGTTTCTAGTAATCTTTTTGAGGAGATTTTGGGGTTTTTGATGTATAGGATCATATCATCTGCAAAAAGTGAAACCTTTATTTTTTCTTTTCCAATATGGATGCCTTTTATTTCTTTGTCTTTTCTGATTGCTCTGGCTAGAACTTATAGCACCATGTTAAATAAGAACTGCAGAACCCGGTTCAAAAGTGGAGAAAGTGGACATCCCTGTCTTGTTCCTGATTTAAGGGGGAAAGTCCTCAGTTTTATGCCATTTAATATGATGTTAGCTGATGGTTTTTTATAAATGGCCTTTATTATGTTGAGATATTTTCCTTCTGTACCCATTTTGTTGAGTGTTTTAAACATAAAATTATGTTGTATTTTATCGAATGCCTTTTCTGCATCTATTGATAAGATCATGTGGTTTTTTTCTTTGTTTTGTTGATATGATGTATTACGTTAACCATTTTACGTATGTTGAACCATCCTTGAGATTCTGGGATGAATCCCACTTGATCATAGTGTATTATATTTTTAATATGTTGTTGTATTCTATTTGCTAGTATTTTGTTTAGTATTTTAGCATCTGTATTCATTAGAGATATTGGTCTGTAGTTTTCTTTATTTGTGCTGTCCTTGCCAGGTTTCGGTATGAGGGTTATGTTGGTCTCATAAAATGTGTTTGGAAGTATTGCTTCTTCTTCTATTTTTTGGAAGACTTTGAGTAGAATAGGAACCAAGTCTTCTTTGAATGTTTGATAGAATTCACTAGTATAGCCATCTGGGCCTGGACTTTTATTTTGGGGGAAGTTTTTAATAGTTTTTTCTATTTCCTCCCTGCTTATTGGTCTGTGGATGCTTTCTGCTTCTTCTTGACTCAGTCTAGGAAGGTTGTATTGTTCTAGGAGTTCATCCATTTCTTTTAGATTGTTGAATTTGGTGGCATATAGTTTTTCATAGTATTCTACTATAATTCTTTGTATATCTATGATATCTGTGGTGATTTCTCCTCTTTCATTCTGGAATTTGTTTATATGAGTCCTTTCTCTTTTTTCATTGGTGAGTCTTGCCAGCGGTTTGTTAATTTTGTTGATTTTTTCAAAGAACCAACTCCTAGTTTCATTAATCTTTTCTATACTTTTTCTGTTCTCTATTTCATTTATTTCTGCTCCGATTTTTATTATTTCCTTTCTTCGACTGGTTTTGGGTTGTCTTGTTCTTCTTTTTCTAATTCCTTAAGGTTTGAAATTAAGTGGTTTACTTGGGCTCTCTCTTGTTTGTTCATATAGGCCTGAAATGATATAAACTTTCCTCTTATTACTGCTTTTGCTGCATCCTAGAGATTGATATGTCATATTGTCTTTTTCATTTGTCTGTATGTATCTTTTTATCTCTGTGCTTATTTCTTTCTTTGACCAACTCATTTTTTAAAAGTTTGTTGTTTAGTTTCCACATTTTTGTGGGTTTTTTTACCTCTTTTTTGTAGTTGCATTCTAGTTTCAAGGCTTTATGATCAGAAAATGCACTTGGTACTATTTGAATTTTTCAGAATTTGCTGATGTTATTTTTGTGGCCCACATATGGTCGATTCTTGAGAATGTTCCATGTACACTAAAGAAAAATGTGTACTCTGTCACTTTGGGATGAAATGTCCTGTAGATGTCTTATCATATCCAATTGCTCTAGTGTTCATTTAAGGCCAATATTTCTTTATTGATTTTCTGTTTGGATGAATGATCTAGAGCCGTCATCAGTGTATTGAGGTCTCCAAGTATGATTGTATTTTAGTCGGTTTTTGTTTTTAGGTCAGTCAATAGCTGTCCTATATATTTTGGTGCTCCTTGGTTTGGTGCATATATATTAAGAAGTGTTATGTCTTCTTTATTCAGTGTCCCCTTAATCATTATGAAATGACCATTTTTGTCTCTGATTACTTTTGCTGTCTTATAGTCAGCATTGTTGGATATGAGTATTGCTATACCTGCTTTTTTTGGATGTCATTTGCTTGGAGTATTGTTTTCCAGTCTTTCACTTTGAATTTGTTTCTAACCTTGTTGCTTAGATGTGTTTCTTGTAGGCAGCATATAGTTGGTTTTATATTTTTAATCCAGTCAGCTACTCTTTGTCTTTTTATTGGTGAGTTCAATCCATTTACATTTAGTGTAATTATTGACACTTGACGGTTTCCTATTGCCATTTTATATATTGCTTTTTGTTAGTTTTGTATCTTGTTTGATTCTTTTGTTTTTCTGTCATTTGTTTTTGTTTGGTTGTAATCCATACTTCTTTCCTCTGTTGCTTCCTTTTTTAAGTTATGTGCTTCTGTGGTGGTTTTCTCAGGGGTGGTTACCATTAAGTAATGAAAAAGGGTACTTACCATGTTTGTTGTAGTACACTATCTTAGGAGTGCTTCTGCACTCCATCGTTTTTTGCTACTGTTAATCTTAGTCCTCTCCCCTTTATTGTTTTTGTTGTCACAGTTTAAATTTGGGTGTTTTATGTATTCCTGGTAGAGCTTTTACTTGTGGTTTTGTTTTGTTTTGTTCTGTGTATTTAGTTGGAAAACACCCTTTAGTATATCCTGAAATGAGGGTTTTCTGATGATAAATTCCCTCATCTTTTCTGTATCTGTGAATATTTTTATTTCTCCTTTGTATTTGAAGGATAACTTTGATGGGTATAGTATTCTTGGCTGAAAATTTCTCTTTCAGAACTTTAAATATTGGGGTCCACTCTCTTCTAGCTTGTAGAGTTTCTGCTGAGAAATCCGATGATAATCTAATAGGCCTTCTTTTATATGTTGTATTCTTTTCCCTGGCTGCCTTGAGAATTTTTTCTTTGTCATTGGTTTGTGCCAATTTCATTGTGATGTGCCTTGGAGTAGGTTTGTTGGGGTTAAATAACTCGGTGTTCTATTTGCTTCTTGAATTCAAGGCTTTAGTTCTTTCCACAGGCTTGGGAAGTTCTCGTCTATTATTTGTTTGAATATGTTCGCCATTCCAATTTCTCTCTCTCCTCCTTCTGATATACCTATTATTCTTATGTTACTCTTTTTGATGGAGTCAGACAATTCCTGTAGGGCTTTCTCATTTTTTAAAATTCTTGAGTCTCTCTCTTCTCTCTGTTGTGCCTCAAGTTGCTTGTCTTCTATGTCACTAATCCTCTCTTCTATCTGGCCTGTTCTATTATCTAAGCTTGTTAACTTGTTTATCAATTCATGAATTGATTTTTTCATCTCTGTTTGATTTGTTTT
Source organism: Rhynchonycteris naso (assembly GCA_037038555.1). Classification (NCBI taxonomy): domain Eukaryota; kingdom Metazoa; phylum Chordata; class Mammalia; order Chiroptera; family Emballonuridae; genus Rhynchonycteris; species Rhynchonycteris naso. The sequence continues at coordinate 172,952,777 of CM072998.1, forward strand.
TATAGTTTTAATTTTCTTGGTAATATATTCTTTGTGTTCATTTTCTGAGCTCCCTAAATTGCCTTTCTGTGTTTTCTTGTATATCTCTGAGTATTTTTAGGATTTCTATTTTAAATTCTCTGTCATTTAACTCCAAGGTTTCCAATCTATTAAAATTTTTTCTATATATTTGTTCTCATCTATCCGTGCTGCCTTTTCCTTAATGGCATCTGAGGGTGATTTTGTTAATATCACTAATGTGAATTAATAAAAAAAGTAAGAAAAAAATAGACAATAATAAAAGACAATAAATAAAATATTAAAATACAAATTAAACCAAAATTATTATTTTTTCTTTTTTTCTCTCTTTCCCTCTTTGAGAAAATGCCGTGCAAAACAGAATTATATTGTGCTAAATAGAACAAAAATTACCTATAATGGGGGCCTGAGTTGAGAAGTGGTAAAGGGACAAAAAAGGAGGTAGGGGCCCACAAAATGCAAAAAAAGGAAAAAAATTGGATCAAGAATAAAATAATTTGCTTGTAAATGATGGTTAAAGGAGAGATATAGTGGGGATAAGAAGGAAACAAGAAAAAGAAAAAATAACTATTGTATAAGTGGAACAAGAACTACATAGAGTGGAGACCCAGGCTTGGGGGGAATGCTAATGAGTTAAAAAGTGAAGTATAGTGCACACTAAATGCCACAAAGAAAATATTTGAATCCAAAATAAAATAGTTTGTTCATAAGTGAGGATAGAATGAGAGGAAAAGTAAAAGAGAAAAGAAGAAAATAAGAGAGAGGGAGAGAAAAGAAAAAGGAGTAAAAGAAAAAAAAGAGTTAAGGGTTTTGGAGTGTAACCCTCATAGAGAGAAAGAAAAAATAAAATGGGAAATGTAACACTTATGGGTAATGTAGTTCAGGATGAAGAGAAAAGAGTAAGACGAGCAGAGGATAAAAGGACCAAGATGGAAGAAAAAAAAATAAAGATAAGAAGTTAAAAGAAACAAAAAAGAGTGGAAAAGTTATAAAGTTTGTGGATTTTTCTTGATATTGAGAGGTTATCTTCTTCCTTTTTCCTTCCTCTCTCTCTTCCTGGTCAGTGGCACTGTACTCCAGGCTCTGCCCCTGTGGCACACTTAGGTAGAGATTAGCAGTTGATGTGTCGCTACGGTGATGTCATATACTAGGCTTCAGTCTCGTTGGTAGACGGGTCTTGTTAGCATTTGCAAGCTCCAACAATGGGAGAGTCCATTTCCTTGGAGCGTCTCTCCTTCCTGAATTATCAGCCTGGTGATCCAGCTATGAGGTTGTCACTGCCTGGATAGTAAGAGGCTCAAAGAGCTGGCAAATCCCCACTCTGTCCCCACTCAGCGCAGAGCTTTGGGTAAGGCTCTTTCAGTCAGAGCTCTCAGTGTAATCGGGCAGGGCTGGGAGCCAATTACTCTCAAGGTGATTTTCTATGAGCCTCCAGGTGTGTCCAGGATGTCTCAGCACTCTGTGGGACCACTTTCCCCAGGCTTTTTGCACTATATATCCTGTCTTGGCTAAGAAGAAGATGCCCTAGTTGCTGCTTGCAGAACAGGGGGGTCTTAAAAGCTGCCAAGTCCCTCTTTTTAGTGCATAGCCCTGAGTAGGAAAGCTTTGCTAATCAGAGCCACCAGCATAAGCAGGTTTTTCACCCTGTATCGGCTGACTGGAAGTTGCCCCAGCCCTTCATACAAAGCAGGAACCACTAAAAAGTATCACATCTCTTGTCTTAGATCGCTGAGCTGAGAGGCACCTTGTCAGCCAGAGCCGCGTAAGCTGGTAGGGCGGTGAGCCGACTGTGAGTTAAGCTAATTTGAGCAATTGGATTCACAGATTTGCTAGAGACTGTTTTCAAGCTGCCGGTGTGCCCTTCCCCCAGTGCTAGCCTGAATGGCTGGCGAGGGCTCCCCATCCCCCGGAGAAGACTGGGTGTAGGGAAGTTCACTTTCAGCTATCCCCGCGCTCGCTGTTGGTGGTGGAGCAGGGATTACACCGTGCCTCTGCTCACAGCCCACACAGGAGTCTCTGACCCTGCCTCTCTGTCTGGAACTTGGGCGCCCACGCCCAGGACCCTAAGGGGAATCTCGCGCACACTACCCGCACTCGCCAACCAGGATATCGGGATAATGGAGGCTGCCGCTTGCCCGCCTTTGCCAGGACTGGCGCTGGCGTTAGCTCACGCAGGCTGAGCCGTGGCAGTCACACTCTTTCCTCGGCTTGCACGTCTGTGCCACAGCCCACTCAGAGGTCTCTGATCCTGTCCCTCTGTCCAGGAACGCAGGTGCCCACGCCCCGGGGTCCTAAGAGGAACCTTTCACACTCTGCACGTGCTCATCGACCAGGATAGTGGGAAAGGGAGGCTGCCGCTAGCCCGCCTTTGCCGGGACCAGCGCTGGTGTTAGCTCACGTGAGCTGAGCCCTGGTGGGAACACTCTTTCCTCAGCTTGCACGTCTATGCCCCAGACTGGCTCCTTTCACGCCCAAAGCTCTCACTCTCAGTTCCAAGTGAAAACAGCCCTTGCTCAGGTTAGTGAGGGAGGCGGACTGTTCCGTTCTTCGTCTTATTTCCTTCAGGGTTGCTTATAAATTTAGTCAGTTTTACGACCCTTCATACCTTTTTGTGCAGTGTGTGGAACTTGCAGATGTTCCAGGGATCGATTTTTCTGTCTCTGGTTGTAGCACTTGTTGACATTTTGGGGAGAAGTATCGGGAGTGGTCCTCACAGAGCCATTTCTCTGACGTCACTCTCCTCTCAGTTTTTAATGGAGTTGATTTCTAGTTTCAAGCCATTGTGGTCAGAGAAGACGCTTGATATGATTTCAATCTTCTTGAATTTTGTAACCTAACATGTGGTCTATCTCTGAGGATATTCCATGTGCACTTGAGAAGAATGTATATTCTGCTACTTTGGAATGAAGTGTTCTGTAAATACCAATTAAATCCATCTGATCCTGTGTGTCATTTAAGGTCACTGTTGCATTATTGATTTTTTTTCTGGAAAATCTATCCATTGATGACAGTGGGATGTTAAAAATCTATGACTATATTGCTTTCTCTCTCTTCTTTTATGTCTCCCAAGACTTACTACAAATATCTTGGTGCTCCTGTATTGGGAGCATATATTTTTACAAGGGTTATATCCTCTTATTGAATCGAACCCTTTAGTATTATGTAGTGACCTTTTGTCTCTTGTTATGACCTTTATTTTGAAGTCTACTTTGTCACATGTAAGTATTGCTACCCTAACTTTTTGTTTCCATTTGCATGGAATATTTTTTCCCGTCCCTCCCCTTTCACTCTGTGTGTATCTTTTTTCTGAGGTGGTTCTCTTGTAGACAGAATATATATGGGTCTTTTCTTTTATCGATTGATGTTAGAAAGACAGAGAAAGAAAAGGAGAGATGGAGAAAGGAGGGAAGCATTCATTTGTTGTTCCAGTTAGTTTTGCAGTCAATGGCTTTCTTGTATGTGCCCTGACCACAGGATCAAATCACCTGATGTTGCCCAGGAGGTCTCTTAGATTTGCCTTCATTTTAAAAATTCTCTTTTCTTTTCAAAAAACTAATTTTTAATGTTATTTTGTTTTTTTTAAAGGGACAGAGAGAGGGATAGATAGGGATAGACAGACAGGAATGGAGAGAGATGAGAAACATCAATCATCAGTTTTTTGTTGTGACACCTTAGTTGTTCATTGATTGCTTTCTCATATGTGCCTTGACCACAGGCCTTCAGCAGACTGAGCAACCCCTTGCTTGAGCCAGTGACCTAGGGTCCAAGCTGGTGAGATTTTGCTCAAGCCAGATGGGCCCGCGCTCAAGCTGGTGACCTTGGGGTCTCGAACCTGGGTCCTCCGCATCCCAGTCCAACGCTCTATCCACTCCACCACCGCTTGGTCAGGCTATTCTCTTTTGTTTTAGTATAAATCATGATACCATTGTGAAAATGTATAAGAAAGTATCCAGTAGAATATACATGGATGAAAGGTAAAGATTTGTTCTTATACAGTGTGTCCGTAAAGTCATGGTGCGCTTTTGACCAGTCACAGGAAAGCAACAAAAGATGATAGAAACGTGAAATCTGCACCAAATAAAAAGAAAACCCTCCCAGTTTCTGTAGGATGATGTGGCAGCATGTGCGCATGCACAGATGATGACGTAACACCATGTATACAGTGGAGCAGCCCACAGCCATGCCAGTCGAGATGTGGACAGCACAGAGGAAAGTTCACTGTGTTCTGTGGCTCGCTAAATTTGAATCTGTGACCAAAGTGCAACGTGAATATCGGCACGTTTATAACAAAGCGGCACCTCATAGGAATAACATTACTAGGTGGGATAAGCAATTGAAGGAAACTGGCAGTTTGGTTGAGAAGCCCCATTCTGGTAGGCCATCAGTCAGTGACGAGTTTGTAGAGGCTATACGGGATAGCTACCTAAAGAGCCCTAAAAAATCTGTGCATGCATGTGCTCAACAATTACACCTAAGCAAGACTACTGTTCATAAGGTGTTAAAGAAACGTCTCTGTTTTATGGGGTACAAATTGTGGCTGTTGCACGCTATCAAACCCACGGATAGACCCACACGATGCGCGTTTGCTACAGATATGCTTCATGAGATTGACAATGATGCAAGATTTTTGCAGAAGATTGTGTTTAGCGATGAGGTGACCTTCCATATCTGTGGACATGTTCATTGCCATAACTTCCGAATATGGGCTGCTGAACATCCTCATGCCTACGTTGAGTATGAACGTAACACCCCTAAAGTGAACGTGTGGTGTGGCCTAATGCACGATAAGGTGATAGGCCCTTTTTTTTTCCGCGGAGCAGTCTGTGACGGCAAACACCTATCTTGACATGTTGGAATTGTATGCAGTGCCACAATTTCCAGAAGGTGTCATCTTTCAACAGGACGACGCTCCTCCACACTACGCCACCATTGTTCGTGAGTTTCTGGATAGAACATTCCCCTGATGGTGGATAGGCAGGGGTTCTGTCAAGCCATGGCCACCACGATCCCCGGATATGATGCCATTAGACTTTTACTTTTGGGGTTATGTGAAGCAACATGTGTACATTGAACGTATCAATGACATTAATCACTTAAAACAGAGAATCACAGACGTTATTCACTGTTACACCAGACGTCCTTACCCGTGTGTGGCAAGAATTTCACTATCATTTGGATGTGTGTAGGGCAACAAATGGAGCCCACATCGAAGTGCACTGAATAGGTATGAAACTAGGATAGTTTTCCTTTTATTTGGTGCAAATTTCACATTTTTATCGTCTTTTGTTGCTTTCCTGTGACTGGTCAAAAGTGTACCATGACTTTACGGACACACTATACTTAAAGTCTCATATTATTAATAAAAAATTCTTCTAAAATTACGCTACAAAAAATGTTTAAAATTGTGGTTAACTGTTTACCCACACTGTTCTTGAGAGATTACATTATATTACTTGTTTGACTTAGGAGATACATGCATTTCCAATCTCCTATTTATTTGTCATGATGTCCGTTTTGATCCACACCTTCTTTCCTTTAGGCATCTTTGCCTAACCCTTTTGTAATTTCAAGCACATCAAAGACTAACTGTTTTGCTTAGCTGCACAGATATACACAGACTGTATTGCTTGTATAGCTTAAAAGAGACTTATAGTTCTCAGTAAATTCCTAAGAATGCATGATTATCCAACCTTTGTTCCTTTCTTTGTGGTGGCATAATGTTGTCAATCGTAGAATAACACATTAAACAATACCAGTTCTTAATTACCTTAACTACATATTTTCTCTAAATTAATTTTCAGATCAAACCTTTTCATTCTGTAAATATTTAACGTACTTTTGAATTCTGAAATACTAAATCATTATACATATTATGAAAGAAGGTGTCATATTTTCAGGACTCACCCTGTCATAAATTGTCAGTTGCTTAGCAAAAGATAATAGTCATTTCCTGGGAAGAAAAGTACAAACATTAAACTACTTGGGCTTTAAACCTACTTTTTCACCATTTTAGGAATGAGTCAATGTCTCAAACTTTCTCTGCTTTACTTACTAGTTAGGCTAGTAAATCATGCTGATCTAGGACAAAAATCACTGGCAATTAATTTAATGCAAAGAAATAATGAAAAATTTTGTTTGAGGTCTGGTATATAATATTAAAGGATATCACCAAAACAGTAATAAGAAAAAAAATTACAACAATACAGTCCTGTTTCAAGAAACAAGAAAAATCTCAAATAAACAATCTAACCTTACTCCTAAAGTAACTAGAGAAAGAACAAGGAACAAAGCCCAAAGTGAGTTGAAGGAAGGAAATAATAAAAATCAGAGTAGAAAGAAATGAAATAAAGTCTAAAAAAATCAATAGAAAACATCAATGAAACAAAAACCTGGTTTTTGGAAAAGATTAACAATAGTGATAAAACTTTAGCCAGACTCATCAAGAAAAATTAGGGAAAGCCCAAATAAATAAAATCAGAACTGAAAGAGAAGTGACAGCCAGTACACAGAAATACAAAGGATTATCAGGAAGTACGTATTATGAACAATTATATGCCAACAACTTGGACAACCTTAAAGAAGTTGCTATATTCCTAGAAACATGCTTTCTTCCAAAGGCTGAATCAAGAAGAAACTAAAGCTGAATGGATTGACAACTATTAATGAAATTGAATCAGTCAGCAAAAATCTCCCAATAAACAAAAGCCCTGAAATAGATAGTTTCACAGGTGAATTTTAACAAATATTCAAGGAAAAATTAACACCTACCTGTCTCAAACTATCCTAAAACATTGAAGAGGAAAGAAGGCTATCAAACTCATGTCACAATGTAAGCATTACCCTGAAACCAAAACCAGACAAAGATGCTACACAAAAGTAAAATTACAGGTCAGTATCCCTGATGAAAATGGATGCAAATATCCTCAACAAAATATTCGTAAACTGAATTTAGCAATACATTAAATAGCTCATACACCCTGATCAAGTGGGATTTATTCTCAGGATACAAGGTAGATTCCAATATCCACACACAATATACCACAAATAAAATGGAGGATAAATATTATATGATCATATCAACAAATGCAGAAAAAGTATTTGACAAAAATCAAGATCCATTTATGATAAAAAAAACTTTCAGCAAGGTATAGGGGAAAAATATCTCAACATAGTAAAGACCATAAATGACACACCCACAACTGTCATAGTCAACTGTGGAAAGCTGAAAGCTTTTAAGATCAGGAACAAAACAAGGATGTCCACTGTAATCACTTTTATTTAACATAGCATTGGAAGTCCAAGCCACAGCAATCAGACAATAAAATGCCATCCAAATTGCAAAGGAATAAAACTGTCATTATTTTAAGATGACATGACACTATATAGAAAATCTGTAAAGAAATCACCAAACTATTAGGACTATTAAATAAATTCAACAAAGTAGCAGGACACAAAATTAATATTAAGAAATTGGTTACATTTTTATGCACCAATACTGAAATATCAGAAAGAAAAATTGAGAAAGTTATTTCACTTAGAATTGCTTTAAAAAAAAAATAGGATACCAAGGAATAAATTTCACCAAGCAGGTTAAAGACCTATACTTGGAAAACAGTAAGACATTGAAAAAAGTATATAATTGAAGAAGATACAAATAAATGTAAGGTTATACCATACTCGTGGGTGGGAAGAACTAATGTCATTAAAATGTCCATATTACCCAAAGCAATCTACAGATTATTACAATCTCTAACAAAATGCCAATGGCATTTTTCACTGAACTAAAAAGAAAATTCTAAACTGCATACAAAAGCACAAAAGACCCCAAATAGTCAGCAATCTTGAGAAAAAGAAAGTTGGAGGTATCACACTCCCCAATATCAAACTATAAGTCTGTAGTAATGAAAGTAACATGGTAACGGCATAAAAAAAAACATGTATGAATGGAAGAGAATAGAGAACACAGAAATAACCCCACACTTATATGGTCAATTTGTAATAAAGGAGACAAGAGTGTACAATCAGGTAACGACAGTGTCTTCAATAAATGGTACTGGAAAAACTGGATAGATATGCAAAAGCTTAAAACTGGATTATTTTCTTATATACAGGAATTAACTCAAAATAGATTTAAAGACTTAAATGTAAGACCCAACTCCATAAAACTCATACAAGAAAACTCTTAGACATCACTCTTAGTAATATGTTTTTGGATATTTCTTTCTGGGCAAGGGGAACAAAAGAAAATATAAATAAATAGAACTACATCAATCTAAAGAGTTTTTGCAGAGTGAAGGAACCCATCAACAAAAGAAAAAGACTACCTGCTGAATGGAAGAAGATATTCCCTAATGATCATCCAATAAGGAGTTATTACCCAAAATATGTAAGAAATTCACACAACTTAACGCCAAAAAAATCTTATTAAAAAGTGAGCATAGGACCTGAATAGACATTTCTCCGGAGAGGACATACAGATGGCCTATAAACATAAGAAAAGATGCTCAATATCATTAATAATCAAGAAAATATGAATAAAAATCATAATGAGATATCACCTCAAAATTTTTAGAATGGCTATCATCAATAAAAAGTGTTGACCAGGATGTGGAGAAAAGGGAACCCTCTTGCACTACTGGTGAGATTGTAAATTGGTTCAGCCATTATGGAAAATAATATGGAGGTTCCTCAAAAAATTAAAACTAGAACTACCATATGACCCAGCAGTTATACTTTGGAAATTATTTGAAGAAATCCAGAACAGTAGTAATTCAAAACAATATATGCACCACTATTTTTACTGCAGCAATCTTTGCAATAGCCAAAATATTGAAGCAACCTAAATTTCCATTGATATACAAATGGATAAGGAAAATGTGGTAGATGTATACAATGAAATATTACTCAGCCAAAAAAAGAATGAAATCTTGCCATTTGTGACAACATGGATGAACCTTGATGGTATTATGCTAAGTAAAATAAATATGGCAGATAACGACAAATAACATGATATTGCATCTACGTGGAATCTAAAATACAAAATAAACAAAACAGAAACAAACTCATATAAAAAACAAACTGAAAGCTGCCAAATGGAAGGGAGGTTGGGATGATGGGTAAAAAAGATAAAGGGACTAAGATGTACAAAATGCCTGTTAAAAAATATAAGTCACAGGAATATAAAGTACATCATAGGAAATATAGCCAGTAATACTATAATAACTATGTATTGTGTCAGATTCACTTTGGAAGTTCTAAATGTCTAATTACTGTGTTGGACATCAAAACTATTATAGGATAATCAGATCTGAGAATGTAGGGCATTTTATTTTCTGTAAGCCTTTGGAAACTTAGGTGAAAACAAAAACTCCAATTCTTCCCTGATTCCCCTTAAAAATATAGATTTATAATTATATGATGCCATTTTGTAGACTTTAAAATGGTTAAAAACAGGTAATTATACTAGTTAATTTTAATAAAGCAGATGTACAATTTAAACTCATTAACTTTATAGACCAATTATAGAAAATGATTTTTTTTTCATGAATAGAGATTTCTTGAATATGTAGTAGAGGTATACAAAGATGGCCTTCAAAATTGATAGAATTTCTGGGCCCTGTTGGCTCATAAAATATTGTATATCAACTATAATTGAAAATATTTTTTAAAAAGAATACTAAGGTGGTTGTCAGGAAAGCTGAGTTCTAGTTTTGGCTAAATTAGTTAAGACTAACCATCTGACATTTAAAAAGTCACCATTTTGGCCTTAGTTTGCTCATCTATATTAAGGAAATAGAACTAGAAGAGTCTGTCTTTTACAGCACTAAAATTCTATGCATATAATCAGATATGACTGGATAGAACCCAAACTAAGACACTACAGATTTCTAGACAACTATAACTCAATGAACAAAAAATTATTTATATCCACCTTAAATAGTACAAACCCATACTGATAAAAATGTTTGAATATTATCTTAGAGGAGCTATTTATTCAAATGATACTTTGAAGTAAATTCTCTTAAATAGTGTTTTAAAAAACTAATCTATATTGAATTTTATTGTAGCAAAAAGTTAACAACAAGGTGCCCAAGCATAGGAGCTAATATAAAAATGGGATAATTTCTAAAAAAAAAAGATTTTACATATATTAGCTGTCAAAAATCATAAGATTTGAACATTACAGTTGAATTTGGTCCTCTTACCAGTATTTTACATCTATAAATTTCTCTGCATAATGTCTCAGAAATTATATCATTTTTTTTTATTTTAGTGAGAAGAAGGGAGGCAGGGAGAGACTCCCACATGTGCCCCAACCGGGATTCACCTGGAAAGCCCACTAAGGGCGATGTTCTGCCCATCTGGGGCCCTTGTTCCATTGCTCAGCAATGGAGCCACCTTTTTTAGCACCTGAGGCAGAGGCCACGGAGCCATTCTCAGCTTAGGGGGCCAACTATCTTGAAAAAATCAAGCCATGACTGTGGTAGCAAGGGGGGGGAGCAGATGGTCACTTCTCCTGTGTGTTCTGACTAGAAACTGAACCCGGGACATCCACATGCACACCAACACTCTACTACTGAGCCAACAGGGCCCAGAAATTCTATCAATTTTGAAGGCCATCTTTGTATACCTCTACTACATATTCAAGAAATCTCTATTCATGAAAAAAAAATCATTTTCTATAATTGGTCTATAAAGTTAATGAGTTTAAATTGTACATCTGCTTTATTAAAATTAACTAGTATAATTACCTGTTTTTAACCATTTTAAAGTCTACAAAATGGCATCATATAATTATAAATCTATATTTTTAAGGGGAATCAGGGAAGAATTGGAGTTTTTGTTTTCACCTAAGTTTCCAAAGGCTTACAGAAAATAAAATGCCCTACATTCTCAGATTTGATTATCCTATAATTTGCTATGGGATACAGTTAGTTCAAAGTTATTGCTGCTCTCACGACACACATTACATACACACCTGTTTATCTGTGGTTGCTGATATAATAAAATGTCAGGAAGTGTTCCAATGACACACCATGGCTTGTTCCTGTGGACTGCAAGTGCCAGCTGAGTGTATCTTTTCCCAATTCAGTGATATGTTGGTAGCTGAAATTGGCCAGGTTATAAGTATTTGCCTCACAGAAAATGTTTTTTTGGGGTTTTTTGCTTTTCTTTTGTTTTGGCTTTTGATCTAGTTAATCATTGAGCAGCACATCACTAAAGTAATCCCAGGTTATGGTTCCTGAAGGCCAAGTCTCCACATATGAAAGAAAAGACCCTTGTAACTGCTCTGATTCTACAACCACCAGAACTGAATTTTTAATATTCATATATTCTTCAACTTCCTATAATTTAATTGAAACGATAAAAGAGGGATTAGGGTCCCTATATAATTCATTGCACATCTTTAAACCTGTATGGCAGTGTTGTGCAATAGAAATACAATGTAAGCCACATACATAACTTTATATTTTCTATGATAGTTTGAAATACTTCTCAAATCAGATGTGAAATTTTCACTGGAAACGCTTCATATATAGATTTCATAAAAGTTACTGTTGAATAAGCACTTTGGATGTATTGAGGTTGGTCCAAATGTTCTAATAATTTTACAATTACTAAACTGAGTATCAGTTTTCAGATTTAAAAATTAGTTCCTCAGTCATGCTTGCCATGATTCGGGAGTCCCGTAGCTGCACATATTGGTGGTGGCCATGTGGACACCGCGGCCCTATAGCATCAGTACTTCCCAGAAGCTTGGGCCGCGCTCTGCTCTGTTCCAGCTTGAAGTGTGAAATCAAATTAGCTAGTTCACTTTTCAGTGCCTCAATTTTGTGAGTCAATAATAACCTTAGAAAAATGATGGTTTAATAGATACAACTAGTAAGCTCTAATGATTGCTGTAATCATGAAGTCACTCGCATGATACAGCAGCTCACTGTTTGGCACTTCATGCTATTTTAACAACTAACTCATTAAGTAGTAGCTACATTTGAAGAAGAGCTTAACCTTGTTAGGTGTTAATGGCAATAAATGCTAAGCATTTATAGAGTGTTTTTCATCTTTAAATGGCTTTACAAATTTTATTAATAACATAATAATATATCATGCCAGTTAGAAGTGAATTCCTGAAGTCAAATAAGGCCTTTCTTCTCAACAAAAACCTTCAGTACACTTATCATACACTCTATACCATAATGTATATAAATTCAAGTGTTAATACCTTATCCCTGAGTGCACAAAATATTTATAACTTTTCTGATCCTTGGTACCATAATAAACTAATCTCTACTGAGAAAAAATAGTACATCTAGTTCATCACTTGTGTATTGTCTGCAAAACTGACCAAGGTCAAGTGTAGCTTTTATTGATTATATGAATTTTTAAAGGCCCATTTTTGTGATACTTCTAAAACAGCCACAAGAACCATAATAATGTCATCCATTTTTATGGGCTTTATATAAGTGCTTACCTGCATCATTTATCATCTCAGCAACCATGGGTAAAAAGGGCTGGTGTTGTTATGCCCATATTTTGGATGAAATTCAGAAAGGCTAAATGACTTGTCTTGAACAGACATTGTGATCTGTGTGAGAGGTAAAGCCACGTCCAGGTCTTATAATTTTAGCCATTTGTCAGGTGGGAATATGGCGAACATTGTTTGTGCATTACCTCATTTAATAGTCACAATATCACCCTGGCCAAGTGGCTAAGTGGGTGAAGCGTCGACCTAGCATACTGGAGTTTGCAGGTTTGATCCCCAGTAAAGGCATGTATGAGAAGCAGTCAATGCGTGCACAATTAAATGGAACAAATGAGTGAAACAGTGAGCTGATGCTTCTTTCTCTTTCCCCTATGCCCCCAATCAATGAAAAACATTTAAAAATATATATGTATATTTAAAAATAGTCAACATTTCACAAACATATCTTTTACAGATGAAAAAAATGTATGATGCAGAAAACTGTTATCCATAGGTCTTAGTTTTCTCAAAACATATGTTCTTTTCTATAATGCTGAATCTTAAAATATTATTGGTAAAAAATAAAGAAAATAATTAAATTAAAAACAAAAATAACTGATATTTACTAGCACGTATTATTTGCCAGGCATGCTGCTAAGCTCTGCAATTATTATGTTTCATATTTACAATCGTAAGAGTTAAGTGTTAGTTTTCCCATTTATAAATACTGAAACTCAGTGTCAGAGGCAGAATTTAAAACCATTCCTGTTTGATTCCAGATGTCACACTGTGAACCACTTTGCCATCCTGCTTTTTTATTTCAAGTCCACTGCTATTTCCCATATATCTTGCTGCCAAAAACTGCTTGTTTCCTATTTTCTAAGTTGTTTAGTTTGGGTTTCATTCATTTGTCTTTTGAATTAAAGACAGCAAGAAAGATTTTCTTTGTCATTTTTATTTACCTTATTGTACTAACATTGCCAAAAGTGTGTATTTAAAACCATTTTCATAGCATAGCAGGAAAATAGCTTTCTTCACATTCACATAGTTTCTAACACCTTTGAATGATACGTTGGCAGGTAATAATACTGATATGGAACTGAACTTCTTTACGTTGGACTTTAAGCTAATAGTTCCTTCACTGATTAAATGGTAAATTTCTGTAGTTCCTCCAGAAAGAAAGGAAACTAACTTGTTTATTCAATGGGTATTTTCATTTAAAGCTATATTTATAACACAATATGAGATTGAGGACTAAGCATTGTTTAATTAAGCTAAATAATTTAAATTACTAGAGACTACTGAGTGTGTGTGATTATTTTTCCTTAGAAAAATTTTTTTTCCTACATTATCTAAATATCCTTAAGAACTCACTTTAGTAATGAGTTGCCTTAGTAATCAGAAATGAGTGTTTAGAGCTTCATAACACTTTTTTATACCAAATGATAAATTAACCTAACCATCATAAATGCTTCCAGGCAAACTTTCTTTTAAAATTCATTCTTTTTTTTCTTTATTTTATGGTTAACTTCCATTTGTACTAGTTACCGTGTTCCTGGTAAGACTGTCTCTAAGAAGGAAGTAAAACAATTTAGTGCACATACATTCATATGTAAAAGCAAAAGAGAAGACAAGATATGAAAGATAAACATTATTTCTAGTAAAACTCAAGTCTAGAATTAAAGGTATTCATATATATATATACATTGTAGTAATGTTTACAGATGATTATTTTAATGTTTTGTAAATTTATTTTTTCCAAGCTAATAATGTACATATCTGGAATGTATACATTTAAGCAGAAGAAATAGCTGACAAATATTTTTATGTCAGGTGGTACGCATACTAAATTTATAACTTTTCTTCTGTTTATTCAATTAAGGTAACTTAATGTGACAGGGTATGACATATCTCAAAGATGACTCAGGTCAGGAATTTCAAGAAATCTTGAAAACAAATAGTATTTTAAAGATCTGTGGGGTATGTAGTTTGTTTTTGTTTTTTCTTTCTTTCCTGTTATCTATCAAAGAATTGAGTTCAAGTGCTTGAATGCTTAGGAAAGTCTTTTACATGGAGAAATAAAATCTGGCAATTGGGGTATAGGAAGAACCTGCAGATTCCTTTACAGTTGGAGTACCTACCAGCAGATGTATCTATTTATTTAGAGTTTACACATCTATTTGTTGACCAAACAATTCCACCATAAATTTATGTTTCTGACACTTTTCCTTTTTCCTTTGCAATTATTTAGCTGTCAAACTCCTATTTCAAAGTATGGGGTTTCATCAGAGATATCATTAGATCAGAAGATTTGTTTCTAAAGGGCCAAATATTGTTTCTATCATAGGAAATTGAGTGTGTGCCTTTAAAGTAAATGTTAAAGTAAAGCATTAATTTAAATGAGTTTAACTCAGTGAACAAATCCTTATAATAAGCAGACAGATAACACTGGGGACCAAAATTTTTGTTGCATCCACAAAAACACTTGTTCTTACCTAATTTGAATGTGCAGATCTCAAATCTGACATTAGTTTTTCTCTGTAGGCTACAGTTTCTTTGCAATTTAAGATTTTAGGTTTTCATCTTATTGTAAAATTTTCAACATTTAGTTTAACATAATGAAGTAGAATGTCTTCTTGGCCATCCTCTTTGTGAAAATATAATAATTTATATAATGCAGTAAATACACTAAAAGATATGATTGCATCAGAATTTGTCTACAATTTTGAAATAGAACATATTAAAACACTTATTTTAATCATAAAATTTGCACAAAACTTACTTAAATTCTATTCAGGCAAATATTTGCGTTTATATTATAGCGCTTGCGTTTGTGTACTTGTTGAGGACAATCTTGTTTGATGCTCCAGCAAAAGTCTGCTCATCACTAACAGCTCCAAGATTTTTGGGAAACTTATCAACATGGCTATTCAGGAAGTGAATCTTAACGCTCATGTTACATCCAATGTCACGGAAAGCCAACAGTGTCCTTTGAACCAGAAGTTCATAGTTTTCTGCTTTTTTGTTGCCAAGGAAGTTCTTCGTGACTGCCATGCTGCTTTCTCCTCCTTATTCATCTTCACGGCAAATTCTTCTTCATGTCTGAGGGTTCAAATTTAAGGTCCATCGAATACACCTGCTTTTCTTGAAAGACAAGGCAGGAAAAGCAGAAATAATATGTTGAAAGCATTCACTTTCTCTGTTCAAAGCCTGAACAAACTGCTTCATTAAGCTAAGTTTGATATCAAGTGGGGAAAAATGATCTTGTCTCTATTAACTACAGGTTCATTCACAATATTTTGCATCCCTACTTCCAGAGCTTCACGTTTCGGCCACTCCTTCTGTGTCCAGTGTTTCTCCCAAGCTCAGCTATCCACAAACACAGAAAGCAAGGATATTTCTTGAAACATCTCTGTTGACCTAGCAGGAAATTTACCATTGTAAGATCCACACAAATGATCCAGTTATGCTCCTCATACTTCAGAAAGACGAGGACAATTTTTAAGTCATTATAATCTTCTCGCAGATGAGTTGAATAACCAATTGGAATTGCTGCATAAACATTACTGTTGTGTAGAACACATTTCAGACTCCGTTTAGAGCTGTCAAGAAATAGCCGCCATTCTGTTGGACTATAAGTGGTAACAGCTAGCTGGCTGAGAAGACTACTGATATCATGACAGTAAACAAAGTGTTAGTCTTTGGAAAAAAAGTCTACAAAAATTTGTTCACACTTCCTGAAATGGGATACTTTAGCTGACTGGTGAGGTGAAATAACATTCTTTTCTTAAAACCTGGAGGCTAATAACAAAGCTATTTCTTTGATAGGCCCAAATCTCTTACTAAGTCATTCAATTTGGGTTGGCTAAACTGCTGAGGGGTTAATGACTGCTTGGCATCAGAAGAAGACCCTTCATATTCTACAACCATTTTCTCATGCATCTTATCAAAATACACTTGATCATCCTGTTCACTTTCTTCATCCTTAGAAGAAATAAAACCATTGAAAACTGGAACCGGGAGTGTCTCAGAGTGTGGATAGGTCATATTGCTGAAGGAATATTAAGATATGCGATCATATGCTGATTTTTCATGCCAATGCCCTTTGTATGGATCAAACAGAAATAACAGTGACTGCTGTAGTCCTTAGGTTCATGCCAAACCATGGGAATACCAAAAGGCATTCCTTTATGTTTTCCTTTTATCCAGTTACGAAGCATTTCCTCACAATTTTGACACACAATATGAGGAGCCCAATTCTTGTCTTGATTGCCAAGGGGAACTTAAAAATAGGCAATATATGCACGTGTCACAAATGATGAAATATTGCGCCTTTGACGTTGAAGTGTGTGACAGCCAAATATAGAACAGAAGGTGTCGGGACTATTCTTACATTTACGCCTACTCAAAGAAACCATGATTCAATCTTTTTTTTTTTCAGGGACAGAGAGAGAGTCAGAGAGAGGGATAGATAGGGACAGACAGACAGGAACGGAGAAAGGTGAGAAGCATCAATCATTAGTTTTTCATTGCCGTTACAACACCTTAGTTGTTCATTGATTGCTTTCTCACATGTTCCTTGACCATGGGCCTTCAGCAGACCAAGCCACCCCTTTCTGAAACCAGCGACCTTGGGTCCAAGCTGGCGAGCTTTTGTTCAAGCCAGATGGGCCCGCGCTCAAGCTAGCAAGTTCAGGGTCTCGAACCTGGGTCTTCCGCATCCCAGTTTGACGCTCTATCCACTGCACCACCGCCTGGTCAGGCAAAACCATGATTCAATCTTAAAACAAAATACGGGGGTGTTTTTATCATATAATAATTTTTTACATTTAAAAACAACTACAATTATGTAAAAGTGATGTTTGTCAAACATTCATTGCCTTGTGGTTATGTTCAATCCAAGAGTCGTTGCCCTTTAACTCCAATTTAAAAACCAATGTATGCCACTCACTGTAACAAAAAGAAATTAAAATTGAATAAAAACTAGAGCATGCACCAAAAAATGGATTTCAGATTTGGAATCAGCGATGCAGAAATATATAGAAACAGTTCTAAAACCTCATGCAACAGAAAATGAAAAAAAATTGTTCCCCAGTGATTAAACTGAGCATTATTTAATCACTCCTCCCATATCCCTTATCTCATACCTCCAAACTATAAACATTCCTGACTTATAACACTACAAATCATTTTATCTGATCTTGGAAGGAAATTATGAATCCTTACCTAGAAATAGGTGCACTTGTAAATACAGTGTATCCGTAAAGTCATGGTGCACTTTTGACTGGTCACAGGGAAGCAACAAAAGACGATAGAAATGTGAAATCTGCACCAAATAAGAGGAAAAGCCTTCCAGTTTCTGTAAGATGATGTGGCAGCATGTGCGCATGCACAGATGATGATGTAACATCGTGTATATAGCGTAGCAGCCCACGGCCATGCCAGTCGAGATTTGGAAGGCACATAGAAAAGTTTAATGTGTTCTGTGGCTCACTAAATTTGAATCTGTGACCAAAGTGCAACGTGAATATCGGCGCGTTTATAACGAAGCGCCACCTCATAGGAATAAATAACATTACTAGGTGGGATAAGCAGTTGAAGGAAACTGGCAGTTTGGTTGAGAAGCCCCATTCTGGTAGGCCATCAGTCAGTGACGAGTTTGTAGAGGCTATACGGGATAGCTACCTAAAGAGCCCTAAAAAATCTGTGCATGCATGTGCTCAACAATTACACCTAAGCAAGACTACTGTTCATAAGGTGTTAAAGAAACGTCTCTGTTTTATGGGGTACAAATTGTGGCTGTTGCACGCTATCAAACCCACGGATAGACCCACACGATGCACGTTTGCTACAGATATGCTTCATGAGATTGACAATGATGCAAGATTTTTGCAGAAGATTGTGTTTAGCGATGAGGTGACCTTCCATATCTGTGGACATGTTCATTGCCATAACTTCCGAATATGGGCTGCTGAACATCCTCATGCCTACGTTGAGTATGAACGTAACACCCCTAAAGTGAACGTGTGGTGTGGCCTAATGCACGATAAGGTGATAGGCCCTTTTTTTTTCCGCGGAGCAGTCTGTGACGGCAAACACCTATCTTGACATGTTGGAATTGTATGCAGTGCCACAATTTCCAGAAGGTGTCATCTTTCAACAGGACGACGCTCCTCCACACTACGCCACCATTGTTCGTGAGTTTCTGGATAGAACATTCCCCTGATGGTGGATAGGCAGGGGTTCTGTCAAGCCATGGCCACCACGATCCCCGGATATGATGCCATTAGACTTTTACTTTTGGGGTTATGTGAAGCAACATGTGTACATTGAACGTATCAATGACAATCACTTAAAACAGAATCACAGACATTATTCACTGTTACACCAGATGTCCTTACCCATGTGTGGCAAGAAGTTCACTATCGTTTGGATGTGTGTAGGGCAACAAATGCAGCCCACATCGAATTGCACTGAATAGGTATGAAACTGGGATAGTTTTCCTTTTATTTGGTGCAGATTTCACATTTCTATCGTCTTTTGTTGCTTTCCTGTGACTGGTCAAAAGTGCACCATGACTTTACGGACACACTATATACCTCAATGGAAATAAATAATAACAAGTCATTCTTTGGGGAGATGCAAACACAGTTGACCCGTGGACAACTCCAGTTTGAACTGTATGTATCTATTTATATGTGGATTTTTTAAAATACAGTGGTATTTGCATCCATAGATTCAACTGGGGAAAAACAATATTTTCCATTTGTGACTGGGAATTAGCAGAAGTAAGGGTTGACTGTATGCATTGCTCTGTGCCATTTTATATTAGGGACTTGAGCATTTGTGGATTTTGTTATCCACCAGAGTCCTGGAACCAATCACCTGTATATATCAACAGCTGACTGTAGTTAAATTTTAGGGGTATCAATAATTATATGTGAATTTTCAACTGTGTGGATGGTTGGCACCCCTCACCCCCACGTTATTCAAGGGATCAACTGTTTATCTATTTTTTTTTTTTTTGACCAGGGTTTCTTTGGGTTAGATTTCTTGAACTGAGATCTCTATAACTGTTACATCTTTACTATGAATTATATCTTTTTAGCATTATGAAGTGTCCTCCTTTGTCTCTTTTTGGTCTGAATTCTATCTTATCAGCTATTGAGTGCAAACTCTCATTTCTTTAAATTTCCATTTGTCCACATCTGTGTTTATCTTTTGATTTTAATCGTTCTAGGTCACTCTCCTCCTTCCAGCCCTCCCATCTCTACCTGACAGTATATGTATGTGTATCCACCCATAGTTTTGGGTTTTGATTTGTTAGCTAATCTGAACTTTTTCCTTGTATGAATTAAATTCATTTACATTTGATTGTTATGTCCGGCCTCAGATTTATCACCTTGGTTCACTCTGCACACACAGAATCTATGTTGTCTGCCTTATTTAATATATGTGTGTATGTGTGTGTGTATACACTTTTAATATTTAGGAAGGTTTGTTTTTATTCCAATAGTTACATTTATATCTATACCTTTATGGGATATTCTTGACAGTTATCTTTTTTAGGGGAGCACTGTCTGTTAGTTCCCTAATGTGAGCAATACTGGAATTAGCTACAAGTTCATTTTCCCCTTTATCCTTATTCTCCAATGTCAGGTTTGAAGTCATATCTCTCTTACACCCAGCAAGTATCTATCAGGTAATCATTATACTTAATCTACTCTTCTCATTTGCCCCAAATTTTCTGATAGTTGTACTGTGTTATGTCACTGTTTTCTTTATAACTATTATTTTTTAATTTTTATTTTTTTTAAGAAGCAAGGAGGCAGAGCGACAGATACCCACACGCACCCTGACCAGGATTCACTTAGCAAGTCTGCCTACCTGGGGCCGTTACTCCATTGCTTGACAACTGAACCATTTTAGCACCCAGGGTGAGGCCATGGAGCCATCCTCAGTACACGGGGCCAACTTGCTCAAACCATTCTAGCCATGGCTGTGGAGGGGAAGAGAGGGATAGAGAAAATGAAGAGGGGGAGGGGTGAAGAAGCAGATGGTCACTTCTCCTGTGCCCTGATAGGAATCAAACCTGGGATATCCACACACTGGGCCAACACTCTACTGCTGAGCCAACTGCCCAGGGCCACTATCATTTTTTTAATTGTGGTAAAAATACATAATTTATCATCTCAACATTTTCAAGTGGTCAGTATCCCACTTAAGATGCAAAAGTGATACTCATTCAGTAGTACCTACTAGGCTAAGTTGTGATGTTTGGTAAGTTAGGTGCATAAAATACATTTTCTTGTGTTTTTGATACTAGCCATTTTTCCAGGTATGGGGTCATATCTCATTGTGGTTTTGATTTGCATTTCCCTGAAGATCAGTGATGTTGAGCACATTTTCATGTATCTGTTGGCTATCCGTATGTCTTCTTTGGGAAAATTTCTATTTGGGTCCTCTGCCCACTTTATATTTAGATTTTTTTCTATTAAGTTGAATGAGTACTTTATTTCAGATATTATCAAATATATAATTTATAGTTATTTCCTCCTAATCTGTAGGTTGCCTTTTCATTGTGTTGATGGTTTCCTTCACTTATATTTGATTTTCAATTGTTTTCTCCTTTAAATTCTCTGGTTGTCATAAGCATTGTGTTTTTGGTCTTGTGATCCTTTTAGTTCGACCATCTCTAAAATGATTTTTCCTTTTTATTTTTAATCTTTTTTTTTTTTTTTGCCGTGGCCAGTTGTCTCAGTGGTAGAGTGTCAGTCCAGCATGAGGAAGTCCTGGGTTCGATTCCTAAGGAACACAGGAGAAGCCACCATCTTCTCCACCCCTCTCCATTCTTTCTCATCCCACCCCACAGCCATGGTTCGAATGGTTCAAACAAGTTGGCTCCAGACACTGAGGATGGCTACATGGCTTCACCTCAGGCACTTAAAATGGGTTGGTTGCCAAGCAACGGAGCAGAGGCCCCACATGGGCAGAGCATATCTGGTAGGGGGCATGCTGGGTAGATCCCGGTAGGGGCACATGTGAGAATCTGTCTTTCTGCCTCCTTGCTTCTCACCCTCTCACTTAATAAAAAATATATATATGTATTTTCTTCATTCTTTCATCTCTAAAGAAAATCTTACTTTTCTAATCACCACATCTCTTAGTTTCCCTAATATTGATCTATGTTGTTTTCTCATAACCTCTATCATTATGTTAATTTATTTAAGCTCATTTTAGAATATTAAGAGTCAATTTTCATCTGTTTGTGGTAATGCCATTCTGTACTGTTTTCACCGTCTGTAGAGAAATTATTCTCCTTATTCTGTTTTTTTAAAAGTAACTTTGAGATTTTGTTGCAGTCTTTTACTGTTGTTCATTTGTTATGAGGAAATGGGTTTCCTATACATTTAAGATGGCAGAGTGGGCCAAGATAACTTTTTTTTATTTTCATGGATCTGGAGCACATGAGTCTGTTGTGTTCATCAGGTAGTAAAAAATATGGTTTCCTATTGTATTAGTCCATTAGGCTGCTGTGGTATCAAAATACCACAAACTGGATAGCTGATGAACAATAGGAATTTCTTTCTTACAGTTCTGGAGGCTGAAAGTCCAAGAATAGGGTATCAGTATGGTCATGTCCTGGTGTGGCCATCTTCTAGGATGCAGGCTGTCAACTTCTCACTGTTCTCATGTGGTGTGATGGGGTGAGAGATCTCTCTGGAGCCTGTCTTATAAGGGTAGTGATTCCATTCATTAGGGCTCCACCCTCATGATCCTAATCACCTTCCAAAGGTCTCATCCTAGAACCATCACCTTAGGGGTTAGGATTTCAATGTATATATTTGGGGGGAACACAAACATTCAGACCATGGCACCTCTATTCTTCCCTTTAATTTCAACCTTCTTTTTCCTATATCCCTGTTGTGCCTATTACGTTGAATTTGGGCCATACTCCTACTGTTTCTCTTCAGCTTGGGGAATTTATCTAGAAATGATTTGTTAGTTTTAAGCATTTATAGGACCTAGATTCTAGACCATTCCAGCACCTCCATACCTTCCCACAGTTCCACTGTATTCACCAATTATAACCTATAGTTCTCCCTCCAGTTTCTGCTACTGTTCTGATAATGACCCTACAAAATTTTCCTTGTCAACAAGGAAGTGAGTTCTCCATCTTTCAGGGACATAAAAGTCTCTCACCTTTCCTCAGTTTCTGACATGAATTTTGTGTGTGTGTGAGGCCCCACTTTCATGGTCTATTCATACTGGAAATCAAGATTAAGTAAGCTTTTGCTCTTCTGCTCTATAATTTCTGTCCTCTCTGAACTTGACTCAGATACCTGCATTGCCATTTTATATGTGTACAATACTAGTTTGACTCCCTATCTGGCAACATCCCTTGAGTGGGTTGTGTCTGGCTAGTGTGAGTGGGTACTTGGAGCCGGAAGCAAGAGTCCCTTGGGTCATTGAAAAAACAATGAGAGTAGTGGTATTTCACAGGTGGTCCACAAGGCTGCCCCTTCAAGGTAGGGATGTGGTGGTGGTGAGTTGTGTATGTGTGTGTCCTGGGAGCCTCCCACTTATTATATATCTCTTGAGTCTTCACTGTTCCAGAGTGGAGTCAAGCTCAGTAAAGTCTTTTTTTCCTCACTGATTCTGCCAAGCCTGTTCTCCTGGTTGTGGCTTTGCTGGGTAGTATGTAGGGGCAGTGGGAATCTTGCTCTTTCACTCATGCATGTCACTAATTAGATGAGGCATTTTACTACCTTAAGAGAGTCATAGTTCCTTCCATCATTTAACTGTGCTTCATTGAACTTCTTCACTTTGACTTTTAGAGCATTACGTAGAAATCACATTGTGTCAACACACATCACGGGCCTTCACAATCCCATGAAGTTTTTAGTGCATCTTGTATTTGTTAGTGATTTGTCCATACCACTTATACATATTTTGGTGTTTATAAGAATATGTTTTCATTAGGTTTTCTTGTAGATGTTGTCCATGTATTTTGGGGTTCGTTATCCTACTGGTTCTGTTTTTATTACGGGTTTCAAGGAGATTCAAATACAACACTGATGCCATCTTCTCAAAATCTTCTGACAGCATTGATTGTCGTAAAAACAGGGAGGAACCTAAACATCCAGCAACAGGATTATTGGTTAAACAAATTGTAGTCTGTCCATACATTTAATAGTAGCTGTTAAAAAAGAAAAGGGGTCAATCTACATATATCCTCACATAAAGCTTTGCAAAATAGTTTGTTGAATTCTTTTAAAGGCAATTGGTAAAACAGGAAGTAATGAATGATCATATTTTGTTAAAAATATGAAAAATTAGGGGAAAAGCTAGATTCCAATTCTGGTAAATGGAATTATACAGAACTTTTATTTTCCAAATTAAACATTTAATCAATGTTTGAATTTTATATGTATATATAGTATTAACTTTTGTCATCAGAAGGTATGTATTTTAAAACCATAACGGTTATACTATAAAATTATATAACTTATAAAATTAACATATATAATTGTAAATGTAATATATATTCCCATATAACAATTAATATTACTTGCCTCTGAAGGAGAAAACCAGCGACTACATAATAGGTTTGAGATTAGAACTCTTCACTAGATATTTCATGACCTTTTGAAGTCTGAACCATGTGTGTATTCATTTTTCAACACAGTAATTTAATATTTGAAAACAAATACGCACATACATTATAACTCATCTAAACTAAGTAATTTAGTAAATGGACAAACCTGGGTTTTTTCCCCTAAAAATATATTAGCATAGAAAATTTTTAAACAGAAAAAAATGAACCAAAGATTTGATACTGAAAACTGATGTTTTCTACTAAGGACTACTACAACAATAATGTGGTCTAAAGACATTGAGCCTGACCTGTGGTGGCGCAGTGAATAAAGCATCGACCTGGGAACACTGAGGTCACCAGTTCAAAACCCTGCACTGGTCTGGTCAAGGCACATAAGGGAGTTGATGCTTCTAGCTCCTCCCCCCTTTCTCTCTTTCTCTCTTTCTCTCTCTCTCTCTCTCCTCTCTAAAATGAATAAAATAAAAAAAAGAAATTTAAAGACATTGAAATGGGTTCTTCTAGAAGACATATTTTAAATAGCATTACTTCCACATATTTATTCTGGCAACTCATGATTATGGTTTAAAAAAATCAGTGACATATTTTTCCTTTAAAGCATATAAATCCATAACACAAGAACCAAAATAGTCTGTTAGAACAAGAGTCTCAAACTGTGGCTAGGCCAGATCCAGCCTCTTTTTTCTTGCACCTTGTAACCTAAGATTTATTTTTACACTTATAATGGTTGGGAAAAAGTCAAAAGAAGAATAATATTTTGTAACATGTGAACATTATATAAAATTCATATTTTAGTGTCCATAAATAAAATTCTATTGGAAATTGACTTTGATCATTCATTTATATACTCTCTGGAAGCTTTTGCACAACAGAATTGAGTAGTATGACAGAAATGCTATGGCCCCCAAGTCTAAAATATTTACCATCTGGCCCTTTGTAGAAAATAATTTGCTGACCTCTGCTTAGAATATTACTTTAACCTAGAAAATCTAGGTCCATTAGAATTATAGGTTTTAAATCATCTCTCCAATTTTATATTGGTCTGACCGAGTGATCAAAAAAAGAATTGGTTTGATTCTCAATTAGTAGTTTTTCATTCATGTCTTAGGTGAATTCTTAAGATCAACAAATAAAGTATTTGAAATAGCTTGGTTTCTCCTGAACTAAAATCTTACCTCATAGCTGTCATCCTAGAGTAAAAGGGAAGACTAACATATCATTTTGTGCTGGACCACATAATTAATGGACCAGTGCACACATTGATAGGTTTAGATGAAAAGTGACTGAAATTTGAACTATTAGCTTTCCCTTTCTTGTTACTTCAAAACTAGTTTGGGTTTTAAACATCAACTTACAGGTATTTACCTTTTATTGTCACATAAATAGGCTTTCTGAGACACAGTTTTGTGGTTTGGTCCACCTCAAAAAGAAAAGCCTGAGAATCCTACAATTTAATCCACAGATAAAGACTAGACTACCTAATATCCCTTAACGTTGCCTCCATCCATTCACGCATCATCTTCATATGCATTCAGATATGAAAAATTAAAAGTGTCACTATTGAATACTAAGTTACCAAGCAATTACACAGAAAATTCTTTACCTCAAAGTTTGAGCACTGACCAGAATTAAATTTGGTAATTCATGGTAAAGGGATTATCTTTTAAAACTTATCTGAAAGCTTGAATATTTTAATTACTACCTTATTGAAATTAGACCACAAAAGTTATTTTGTTGCAAGTTTTTTGATCTAGGAATAAAGGGATCAGGGACTTTCATTGACTATATTCTAATTTTCTGTACAATTTGAATTATTTTGATGAGTTACTTTTATTAAGACTAGTTATGATTAAATTATCTAACATTCAGGACAAAATATTTATAATATTATCAGTTAGAAATCAGTAAGCTATAATATTGGTTTTCATTCCTTATTTCAGTTCAAAATTGTTTAGTTGTTAGAAAAAAGATGTAAAAATATTTGTTTCCACATATAATTTAATATTTTAATGTAAAATGATGCATTTCTCATAAAATATAGAATGCTTTAAAACAGACTTTTGCATAGTTATTTATAAAGGCAGTAAAGGTCTCTAGTGATGCTTTTGGTATTAATAGCAATTTTAATTTAGTACATGTATTGTTATATTGAAACACATTATTAACAAGATGTTTTAAAATACTGGTTCAAAACCTGCCAACAATTAATAAAATTATTTTCTTTGTCCTCAACCTGAAATAGTTGCTGAAATAATGAAGGCTGAATTAGCTTATTGTGATGTTTAAATATATAATTTATAAATATGTATAGTGTCATAAATCTTCTTTGCATTGCTCTTTACTATTTGAGTTTTTTTTACAGGTGGATGCTTTTATGAGCCAAAACATAGGAGAGTTTTCTGAATTTACCTTTAGGCATTAAGACAAAAAAAGTAGCGGTATTATAACCTGACTTGTTTTAAAACATCACTATGCTACTTGACAATTTACAAGTAGGGTGTGGCTAATAAAGTCACTGAAGCAGACATAAGCATAGGTTTTCCCTTATACATACTTCTGGCCTGTCAGTCACACCTCCCAAATGCTTTGTTGCACAGGCATGCCAATAACTAAAACCACATTTTATCGCTCTTATACCCAAAGGCTTTTAAAAGGCCCTGCAACCCTATCAGGGTTTGAAAACCCCCGATTAAAGTTGAAGTCTTTAGAGACTTCCAGGGACTTCTGTTTCAACATCTAAAAAAGAATAAAATTTCCTTGTGATTAATACAATGTATTATAAGAATAATAAAAATTATAATTTAACAAAACTGTTAAAACTTTGATTTTAAAGTACTTGTTCTGTCTTATTTTCAACATTTTCTATATGTTAACACAAATATAAATGTATATATTCATTTCTAAAAAATGTTAACACAAATATAAATGTATATATTCAGTAGCTTAATGCATAGTAAGGCCTAGTGAAAACAAAACAGCAACAAAAAACTATGGCTATGCTAACTACATCCTCTTCCCTTGCTGCCCCAAACACAGCATCCTCAGTAATTTTTCTCATTTATTTTATTATTATCTCGCCATATTCTATTATTTGTGGGGTAATCTTGTACATATTTTAACTTAAAGGCGTAGATGGGTGATAGAAGCAGGGTTTACGCCAATAAAAGTTCTACATGTATTTTAGCACTTTCTAGTTTTAGAAAATTGGTTCTCTACAGATTTCAAAACTGGACATGAGGTTGTTGAAAGTTTGTTACCTCTTGCATATCTTCTGTGATTGGAGTGTGGGGCAAGAAAGTAACTTGAGATATGTAGGGAGCAGCAGAAGAGTGGGTGAATCTAGCCTGACCGGTGGTGATGCAGTGGATAGCGCTTCAGGTGGGGATGCTGAGGACCCAGATTCAAAACCCCGAGGTTGCTGGCTCACCAGCTTGAGTGCAGGGTCGCTGGTTTGAGTGGGAGATTATCAACATAATCCCATGGTTGCCTGCTTGAGCCCAAGGTCACTGGCTTGAGCAAGAGGCAACTGGCTCAGCTGGAGGCCCCATGTCAAGGCACATATGAGAAACAATCAATGAACAACTAAAGTGATGCAACTACAAGTTGACGCTTCTCATCTATTTCCATTCCTGTCTTTCTCTGTCTCGCTTAAAAAAATAAAAAATAGCAGGTGAATCTGATTGAACATGTACAGCTTTAAGCTGATGTGAGGTAGCTGGTTACAACACGACTCTGGAAGTCTCTAGGATATTTTTAGCTAAAATGAATAGTATGGATGTGTCTTGGAGTAAAGTAGTATGTCCAGCTTTATGCCTCCTGATGACTGTTGTCTATGGCTTGGTGCATTAGAAGGGTTTCTCTTAGTCTATTTAGGTTTCTTAGTCTGAAGTCCTTCCAAACTAGTGATTGTTGAGGGTTTTTGAAGTTACCTGGTGATGCAGGGAAAAAGCAGGTGTGGAAGTTAAAATTACTATGCAGTGATATTCTGTAAATTATTATTTATTGACATTTTAAAAAACTGGAGATCTCATGCATCATGGCCATTGATTAAGAATGTGGGAACAAAAGCCTCTGGCTTGCCCTGGGTAGGAGGCTCAGTGGATAAAGTGTGGTCCTGGCATACCGAGGTTGCAGGTTCAATCTCCAGTCAGGAGATTGTATGAGATTGATTCATGTATGAGAGCAATCAGTGAGTGCACAACTAAATAGAGCAACTAAGTGGAACAGCGAGTTGATGCTTCTGTCTCTCTCTTTCCCTTTCTCTCTCTCTCTCTCAAATCAAAGAAAAAATTTAAAAAGTCAAAAGTGCTTCTGGCTTGGATAATAACTACATTGTTTGCCACATTAAGCACCAAGCCTTTCACTTGCAGTTTTAGTGACACAGAAACTCCTTCTGTCTCCTGGTCTGCGAAGACCTCAACAAGGAGGGCAGCGCATTAGGTCAGAATTTGAGGAGTGGATAGAGCCCATGACATACTTAGCTAGATGGTTTGTAGACTATGCTTACCATCCCTCCCTAGAGGCAAAGCTTGTGGAATTTCAGTCAGCAATACAACATAGCTGTATCAGCTGGCATTTATAGCTGTTATATTTACAGTGATTCTTTGTACATGTATAGGCAACTTAACACTTCATTATTAATATAGAAGTGGCACAAGGATTTACTTTTTTATTATAATTTACTTTCAATTTCTTCCCTATATTAAAGTTATGACATTGCATTGTCTTATTAAATTGTTAAAATGTTCATTATCTATGAATATAATTTTAGTGAAGTAAAATCAATGTCATATGAAATTATTTTAAAAAGAGTAAAAGTTTAACAACAGCTGATCTCTTCTAGAAAAAAAGTATGAGAAAGTGGTCCCCAACACATCAATTATCTATACAGATAACATGAAATGGATACAGTCTCTAATTCTTTTAGTCCCTCATTAAACAAAAACAAGAAGTAACCATATGAGTACTAAATAAATATAAATATGTAAGAAATCTTAAATAACAGATAAGAAACTAGGAATTTCTATTTTAGGGGAAAAACCCCAACTGCTCATGAATTCTATTTGTACCATATTCTATTCATTCAGACTAAATTGTGCAATAAATTTACTCAGCTAATTTCTGATAGATTAATGATAATCAGCAAAGACTTAGATTCTCTAATAACCTAATAATATTATCTAAGAACGTTTTACCACCTTCTTATGTGAATATCTCCAGACAACATACTGTTTTGAAAATCTGAGTAACACGACAAACCTAGCTATGTAAATAGACAGTATTACTATAGATACATAAAGGCTCCCTGGAAAAAGAGGAGCTGAACAGTAATAAGGTGCTGTAGTTTTTGCTTCCCTGTGGAGTTTACAATAGCCCCATTTAAGGAAGTTGGTGGGCAAGATTTAAGTGAAACCTGTGGAACTCAACAGTTACTAACATTACATAGGGCAATTCAGGGCAGGGTGGGGAAAAGCATGTATTGGGGATACCAAGATTGTAGTACCTTTGTAGATGTTACAGCTCTTCATTACTTGTATGATTTTGAAATCTCTTTCCTGAAAGTTATGCTCTGATTGCCAGTGTTCTGGGAGCCAAGTAGGTAAAGAAGACCAGGTATCTTTCCCAATTAGTTGCACATAATTTTCCTGTTTCTGACATCGTACTCACTCTGAAATCCCTCTTTCTTATCCTCTCCAGAGAATACACCCCTAGAGCATAAACCTCCATTCTTCCACTGGGGTGCACAAGGTCAGTTACCCAGTAGAATAAGGATCAGACTGCTTCTTAAAGAGCTTTCTTTCTATTGTCTTTTTTATCCCTTCTTTCTATACTAATGCCATAGTTAACTGTTATTGCCTTTTCTTTAGCATATTGAGAATTCGCCCTTATAATTTGAGAATTCTAGTAAGTAAATCATTTTTCTTATGAAGTTTGAAGGTATTGCTCCATTGTTTTCTTGCTTCCAATGCTGCTGTTGAAAAGTTCAAAGGCGTTTTGATCCTTTGGAATTGTATTATCTGGCTTGGTTTTCAGCCTTTTTCACTGCTAGTTTCCTTCTCAGATTTATCAGTTTCCCTTCCTTCCCCTTTCTTCCTCTCTTTGTAGTTTTTGGAGAGAGCAAAATTAAATGAGTATAGTCTGTCCTTTCCAGGGGCTTCTCCTGTCTTTCCTGCCTTCTCACTAAAGAAAAGATTTTCAGAATTATATTGTTACAGATTAATCATTTAAAATCACTTTAAATACCATATTTCCCAATGTATAAGACACACATTTTTTTCGAAAAATTTGGGATTTAAAAACTGGGAGTGTCTTATATAGTGGTTGTAGTTTTTTTACTTGCATTTCTCGCTTTTTCACGCTTGTTTTGGTGCTCATTGTTGAAGACAGTGATTTGTCATCAGACACAGATGAGGACAAGCTAATGGAAGGGAGTTTTGACAGTGATGAGGAGTTGTATGAATTTTATGATGAATAAAACTTGATTGAGTTCAATAACTTTATGTAATACTTTTTTTTCAAATTTCGGGCCCCAAAATTAAGATGTATCTTATACATGGAAAAATACGGTACTTGCCTACCTCCATATTGGAAAGGGTGTACTAGGTTGTAGAAACAGTCCTCCAGAGTATTTGAAAGCATGAGTTTCTACATTTTTCAATATGATATTAACAAATAAATATTAAATACAAAGAACAATTTTAAACCTGGAAATACAAATTTTTAAAAATGCCACAACTCAGAACATTTTCATCCTCTCAAATAGTTAAGTTTTAAGATGAGATCCTTTTACATATCTTCAGTATAACATTTTGTATTTTAATATTAAAATAACATTAATGTGTTTTAATATTAAAATACAAACTTCCTTTGAATAAAACCTTTCTTTCAATGTACCATATAGTCAAAGGAATGCCGAGCGGGGATTCTTTTGTTCTCCCCTTTAGACTTCTATTAGTTGTCAAGTCACTAGTAACATCTGTACTTGCCTAGAGAACTCTACTAATGAGAACAGAGTAGGGGTCTGACATATAATGACCTGAATTTCACCAACATTTTTGTAGATATATCACATGCTTTGACTGAAATAAGTTACAGGTTTTAAATGAGATATAAGCCTGACCTGTGGTGGTGCAGTGGATAAAGCGTCGACCTGAGAATACTGAGGTCGCCAGTTCAAAACCCTGCACTAGTCTGGTCAAGGCACATATGGGAGTTGATGCTTCTAGCTACTCCCCCCTTTCTCTCTCTCTCTCTCTCTCTCTCTCTCTCTCTCTCTGTGTGTCTCCTCTCTAAAATGAATAAATAAAAATAAATAAATGAGATATAATTTTCCTTTGAGAAGTTAAGCTGAATGTCCATTTTTTATTTAAAAAAAATCTTCTCCATAATTGTTCAAGGTGTTCTCTGATTACTTTTAATATTATTATAAAGAGTGCTTATATCCTAACCCCAACCTCTTGATAGGTAGAAAAACTAAGGTATACAATATTAATTTTTGGTTATACTTTAATTTTAAGAGCTATGCTCACATAATAGAGTTTAATAATGCTCAATGTATTATGGGCAAGGTAAAAAGAAAAATCACGTCTTCCTGATCACTCATCCTCTCTACCCTTGCCAGGATTTTGTATTATTACAGTGTTTTATTTTAGTTGTTCCAATAGGTGTTTATTAATATCTCATTATTGGTCTTAGTTTGCATTTTTCTAACAGCAAGTGATGTTGAACATCTTTTCATGCACTTATTTGCATCCTATATCCTCTTCAGTGAAATATCTCTTCATTTCTTTTTTCAATTGTGTAATTTGACTGTTTTAACTAGTGCAATTTCCTTATGTATTCTAGATATGAGCTCTCTGGCAGATACATGGTTTGCAAATGTTTTCCCCCAAATCTCTAGCATCTTTCTTTCATAAAGAAAAAGTTTTAAGTTAGAGCATCGTCCCAGCGTGTGCAAGTCTTGGGTTTGATTCCTGGCCAGGGCACACAGGAGAAGCACCCATCTGTTTCTCCACCCTTCCCCCTCTCCTTCCTCTCTATCTCTCTCTTCCCCTCCCACAGCCAAGGCTCCATTGGAGCAAAGTTGGCCTGGGGCACTGAGGATGGCTCCATGGACTCTGCCTCAGTCACTAAAATGGCTCTGGTTGTAATGGAGCAATGCCACAGAGGGGCAGAGCATCACCCCCTGGTGGGCACGATGGTGGATCCTGGTGGAGCACATGCGGGAGTCTGTCTGTCTGCCTCCCTGCTTCTCACTTCAGAAAAATACAAAAAAAAAAAGTTTTAAATTTAGATAAGCCCAGTTTATTAATTTTCTGTTATGGCTTATGATTTCAGTGTCATATCTAAGAACTCTTTACTGAGCCCTAGGTCCTGCAATTTTTCTTCTGTCTTAACTTTTAAAGTTTTAAACTTTCATATTTTACACTTAAATCTGTGATTTGCATGTTGAGTTAATTTTTGTATAAAGTATGAGTTTTATAGTTCCAGGCACTTTTTTGGGGGAGTGGGGCAGGAGGCTGTGGCTATCCAGTTGTTCCATCACCATTTGTGAAAAAGGTATCTTTCCTCCAATAAATTATTTTTGCACCGCTGTCAAAAGTCATTTGGGCATATTTGTGTGGGTCTATTTCTGGGTTCTCTATTTTGTTTTATTGATCTATTGATCCCTTGATCTATTGATTCCTTCAACAATATTATAACCTTGATTACTGTGGCTAAATAATAAATCTTAAAAATGGGTTGACTGTGTTTGAGGGTTTTATTTCTTGTTTGTTCATATGTTGCTTTCAGTTTTATATCTCACATATGAATAAAATCATATGATTCTAGACTTTTTCTGTTGACTTATTTTGCTTCGTATGATATTCTCAAGACCGATCCATACTGTTGCATATAGCTATATTTCATCTTTTCTTACAGCTGAGTAGTATCCCATTGTATACATGTACCACATCATTTTTATCCAGTCAATCGAAGGACACTTCTATCTTGACCACCATAAATAATGCTGCAGTGACATACAGGTACATACATCTTCATGAATAAGTGTTTTCAATTTTTAAGGTGGATACCCAGAAGAGAGATTTCTGGGTCATATGGTATTCTATTCTTAATTTTTTGAGGAACCACCATACTGTCTTCCATAGTGGTTGTACCAGTTTACATTCCCACCAGCAGTGAATGAGGGTTGCTTTTTCTCTACCAACCACTCCAACACTTATTACCTGTCTTGTTGATAACAGCCAATCTAACAGGTGTGAAATAGTACCTCATTGTAGTTTTGATTTGCATTTCCCTAATAGCTAGTGAAAGGTGAGCATCTTTTCATATGTTAGCCATTTTGTATGTCTTCTTGGGAGAACTGTCTGTTCAGGTTCTCTGCCCATTCTTTAATTGTATTGGTGTTGAGTCATAAGAGGTCTTTATATATACTGTTCACAAAAATTAGGGGATATTTCAAAAAATGTGTATGAAACACAAAAAAGAAGCATTTGATGTTTTTATTAAGAACATCAGAAAAGCAAACAAGTTCTTTGATTATTCAAATGAGATACAAAACTGACTTTTATTTCATTGGTGAAAATGCACTATACAGAAAACTGAAAGTACTAGAGTATCTGCACTGATTCCCTAATTTTTGTAAGCTGTGGGTATTAACCCCTGTCAGAGCTCTTTGCAAATATCTTCTCCCATTTGATCAGTATCTTTTTTGTTTTGCTGGTGGTTTCTTTGGCTGTGCAGAAGCTTTTTAGTGTGATATTGTCCCATTTATTTTTGCCTTTACTTCCTTGTCTTTGGGGTCAAATTCATAAAATCCTAAGACTAATATCCATAAGTTTAGTACCTATATTTTCTTCTATATCTTGTTTCGGGTGGTATATTTAGGTCTTTGGTCTATTTTGAGTTAATTAACCAATGTTTCCCAATTAATTTAAAAAGAAAAGAATAAAGGTTAACTGATGGGTAAACTAATACTACCCTCTTTATGCTCTACTTTTTCAAAATTATATTAGCTCTTCCAAAAAATTTTAGAATGATCTTATTTCTATCTACCATTAATCTTGCTGAGATTTCGATAGGAATTGGGTTAAGCCTGAAAATCAATATGGAGAGATCTGATATCTTTACTATCTAGATATATCACAGTATATATATCTATGTTGATTTAGACATTTGATTTTTTTATAAATATTATATAATTTTCAACAGAAGTCTTGTGTTTGTATTTTACTGTTTTGAGCCATTGTATATGGTATCATATTTTTAATTTTATGTCTATGTATCCACTTGTAGCATATAGAAATACAGCCTGTTTTTAAAAATTGGCCTTTTATCCTACAATCTTGGTAAATTCATTTATTAGTTCTAGGTTTTATTTTGTTATGATTCCTTAAAATTCTCTATGTAGACCATCATGTCATTAACAAATAAAAAGTTTTATTTCTTCCTTTCCATCTTTAGGCCATTTATTTCCCCTTTTTTGCCTTACTGCACTGGCTAGAACTTCAAGTACTTTGTTGAATAACAGTGGTGAAAATCGGTATCTTTACCTTGTTCCCAGTCTAGGGAGAAAACACTTAGTCATTCATTATTATTTATGATGCTTACTGCAGGTATTTTGCAGATGCTCTTTATCAAGCTGTGGAAGTCCCTCTCTTTTCCTCTTTTTCTTAAGGGTTTTTATCATGAATGGGTGTTGAATTGTATCAGATGCTTTCTTGGCATTGATTTGATCATGTGATTTCTCTTCTTTAGTCTGTTCTATATTGAGTTTCAGATATTGAACCAGTCTTTCATACTTGGGGTAACCCACTTGATCACAGCATATAATTTATTTTACATATTGCTGAATTCAATTTGCTAATATTTTATAAAAGACTTTTTCATTTTTATTCCTGAGGAATATGGATATATAGTTTGTTTTTTTTACTTTCCTTGGCTTTGGTATCAGGATAATAACTGGCTTCATTAAATGAGTTGCAATGCCTTCCCTTCTCTAGTATCTGAAAGAGATTTTGTAGAATTGGTGTTAACTCTTTAAAAGTTTGGCAGACTTCTCTAGTGTAGTTCTGGACCTGGAGTTTTCTTTTTCTGCAGTTTTCAAATTATATTTCTTTAAAATTGTTCAGATTACCCATTTTACATTGGGTGAGTATTGATAGTTTATACTTTTGGACAAATTGGTTCGTTCCTTCTAAGTTGTCAAACTTAAGTGCAGAAAGCTATTTGTAGCATTCCTTTATTAATCTTTTGATATCTGTACTGGATGTAGCGAGAATCCTTTTCATTCCTGATAGTAGTATGGTGAGTTTTTTCTTTATGGGGTTTGCTTTTTTGGAGGAGGGGGTCAGTCTTGCTAGAAGTTGTTCATTTTATTCATCTTATAAAAAAATCAGACTTGTGTTTCTCAAATTTTTATTTTCAATTTTATTGATTTCTTTTCTTCTCTTTATTATTTCTTTTCTCTAGCTTTTAGTTTGTTTTGCTTTTTCTTCTTCTGCTGCTTTTTCTTTTTAAACAAAGACAGAGAGTCAGAGTGAGGGACAGATAGGGACAGACAGAAAGAGAGAGAGATGAAAACCATCAGTTCTTCGTTGTGGCACTATAATTGTTCATTGATTGCTCTCTCATATATGCCTTGACCAGGGGGCTCCAGCAGAACGAGTGACACCTTGCTCAAGCTAGCGACCTTGGGCTTCAAGCCAGCGACCATGGGGTCATGTCTATAATCCCAATTCAAGCCAGTGACCCTGCGCTCAAGCCAGCATCCTAGGTTTTAAACCAGGGTCCTCCGCATTCCTGTCTGATGCTCTATCCACTGTACCACCATCTTGTCAGGGGATTTTTCTTCTTAGCTCTTATTTTTCTCCTCTTCTTAAGGTAAGAATTTAAAATTATTCATTAGAGACTTTTAATATGTGTTTGATGCTATAAATTTGCCTTTTGGCATTTCTTTAGCTGTGCTCCAGAATTTTCAATATGTCTTGTTTTCATTTTTATTCAGGTCAATGTATTTTTAAATTTCTCTCATACTTTTTTTGACCCATAGATTATTTAGAAGTGTCCTGTGTAGTTTCCATGTGTTTGTAGATTTCTCTGTTGTATTTAGATTATTTTTCTCTATTATTGATGTCTACTTTGGTTCCACTAGATTCTGAGAACACATTCAGCATAATTTCACAGTTTTTAAAACCTTTTTGAGGTTTGTTTCTTTAGCTCAGAATATGGTCTACTTTTGCTATATATTTCATGAGCAATGTGAATTACTGTATTAATAATGTTGGGTAATTGATGACATTGTTTAAGTTCTTCTATATCCTTGCTGATTTTCTGTCCAGTTGTTTTATAAGTTATTGAGAGTGGAGGTCTTGATGTTTCTAGTAACAATTGTGGGCTTGTCTAATTTTTCTTTAAATTCTATCACTTTTAGCTTTAGGTTTTGGCTGTTCTGCTATTCAGTGCATATAAACTTAGGCTTAGGATATCTTCTTGGTGGATTGTTCTTTCATGATTATGTCTATTTATGTACCTGGTAATTTTCTTTGCTCTGAAATCTACTTTATCTGAAAATAATACAGCCACTTCTGATGACTTTTTAAATTTAATTTTATTTTGTGTTGGTTTCAGGTGTACAGCTTAGTGATTAGACAATTATATACTTTACATAGTGTTTCCTTTGATATTTCCAGTACTTCAAATGGAACCATACAGTTACTGCAGCATTATTGGCTATATTTCCGATGCTTTACTTACTTCATCTTGACTATTTTGTAACAACCAATTAGTGCTTTTTAGTCTCTTCAACTCTTTCACCCAGTGCCCCATCCCCGCCCTTCTCTGGCAACCACCAGTTCTCTATCTATGAGTCTCTTTCAATTTTGGTTGTGCATTTATTTTATTTTTTACATTCCACATATAAACAAAATAATATGGTATTGTCTTTCTCCAACTGACTTATTTCACTGAGCATAATATCTTCTAGGTCCCTCCATGCTGTAGCAAATGGTAAGATTTCATTCCTTTTTATGGCTGAATAATATTCCGTTATATATATATATATATCTCACAGGTTTTTTTTATCTACTTGTTTATTGATGGATACTTGGGTTGCTTCCAATGCTTGACTATTAAAAATAACACTGCAATAATCATAAGAATGTATATATTATTCTGAATAAGTATTTTGAGTTTCTTTGGATAAATCTCCATAAGTGGAATCAGGGAGTGGGAGTCGTAAGTCAGATGAATTTTTGATCTTTGAGAAACTCTATACCAGGGGTGCCCACACTTTTTCAGCTTGCGAGCTACTTATAAGATGACCAAGTCAAAATAATCTACCTACAATAAAAATGCAAAACATAAATTTATTTCTTCTATATTATCATTATTTAAGTTACTATTATTACTATTTAATATTGTGTATTCTTCTTTCACCTTTCTCCTTCTCAGCTCTCTTTTCGGAGGAAAGTAATGTCATAGTTTTTATGAATAGTCCGAAAAAGCCGCTCCACATTTCCCTTCTTTGGAATAGCAATGGCACACAGACAGATGAGGCAAATGCACTTAGAATATGACATAGTGAAAAAAAATCCCCTCCCATTCTGTATGAAAGTGGTAGGTTTTAGGCTTCTTACTTGAACCAGCTATGGCACTCATTTTTATACCCTGTTGTATTTAGTTTAAATAAATTGAAGGCTAACTATGCAGCAATGTAACTGAACAAGTTAGCAGGGTTTAATGCACCTGCGTAGGGTGTCAAAAGTTCAGACGTCAGATTGGCTACCCTGTATGCCAATCAAAAGACAAATGTCTTTTTAATGTCATGTGATCTACCCACACTTCCTTCGTGATCGACCAGTAGATTGTGACAGACGTATTGAGCACCCCTGCTCTATATGGTTTTCCATAGTGGCTGCACAGATCTGCATTCCCACCAACAGTGCACAAGGATTCCCTTTTCTCTACATCCTTGCCAGAACTAGTCATTTGTGGATTTATTGATGATAACCATTCTAACAGGTCTGAGGTGATAGCTCATTATGGTTTTAATTTGCATTGCTCTGACACTGATATCAAACATATTTTCATATGTCTATTGCCTTTCTGAATGTTGTCTTTGGAAAAGTGCCTATTCAGGTCCTTTGCCTGTTTTATAATGTGACTGGGGTTTTGTTTTGTTTTTGAGGGGTGGAGTAGTATGAGTTGTTTATATATTTTAGATATTAACCCCTAATCTGATGTATCATTGGCAAATGTGTTCTCTCATTTAGTAAGCTGTCTCTTCGCTTTTTTTTTTTTTTTTGATGATTTGCTTTGCAAAAACTTTTTAGTTTGATGTAATCCATGTGATTTTTTCTTTTGCTTCCCAGGTCTGAGGAGATATGTATATCCAAAAGATTGCTAAGAGAACTGTCAGAGATTTTACTGTCTATGTTTTCTTCCAGGGGATATATGGTTTTGAGTCTTCCATTTTAAAATCTTTAACCCATTTTGAATTTATTATTATATGTGATATAAGGAGATGGTCTAGTTTTATTACTTTTTTTAAAGTATTTGTCCAATTTTCCCAGCAGCATTTATTGAATAGCCTGTCTTTATCCCATTGTACATTCTTGCCTCATTTGTCAAATATTAATTGACCATATAGATATGGATTTATTTCTGGTCTCTCTATTCTGTTCTGTTGATCTATATGCATGTTTTTATGCCAGCACTATGCTGTTTTGACTTCTATGGCCTCGTAGTATAGTTTGATATAGCTGGATCATACAGTAGTTCTATTTTAAATTTTTTTAAAGACTCTTCATATGTTTTTCATAGTGACCAAACCAATTTTACATTTGCAGTGACAAGGGTTTCCTTTTCTCCATATCCTCACCACATTTGCTATTTCTTGTCTTTTCAATAATAGCCATTCTTATAGCTGTAAGATGACATCTGTGTTTTTATTTGCATTTCCCTGATGATGAGTTCTTTTGAGTACATTTTTATGTACCTGTTGGCCATTTGTAGGTCTTCTTTGGTAAAATATCTGTTCATATCCTCCTACCATTTTTTTCTTTTTTACAGAGACAGAGAGAGAAAGTCAGAGAGAGGGATTGATAGTGACAGACAGACAGGAACGGAGAGAGATGAGAAGCATAAATCATCAGTTTTTCGTTTTGACACCTTAGTTGTTCACTGATTATTTTCTCATATGTGCCTTGACCACGAGCCTTCAGCAGACCAAATAACCCCTTGCTCGAGGCAGCGACCTTGGACTCAAGTTGGTGAGCTTCTGCTCAAACCAGATGAGCCCACGCTCAAGCTGGTGACCTCGGGGTCTCGAACCTGGGTCCTCCGCATCCCAGTCCAATGCTCTATCCACTGCACCACCACCTGGTCAGGCTCTTCCCATTTTTTAATTGGATTTTTTCTATTGAGGTGTATGAATTCTTTATATATTTTGGATATTAACCCCTTATTAGATATATATTATATGCAAATATTTTCTCCCAGTCTGTAATTGCCCTTTGTGTATGTGTGTGTGTGTGTATGTGTGTGTGACAGAGACAGAGAGAGGGACAGATAGGGACAGACAGACAGGAAGGGAGAGAGATGAGAAGCATAAATTCCTTGTTGTGGCACCTTAGTTGTTCATTGATTGCCTTCTCACATGTTCTCTGACTAGGGGGCTACAGCAGAGCAAGTGACCCCTTGCTCAAGCCAGCAATCCTGGCCTCAAGCCAGTGACTATGGAGTCATGTCCATGATCTCATGCTCGAGCCAGCGACCCTGCGCTCAAGCCAATGAGCCTGCACTCAAGCTGGCGACCTCAGGGTCTCGAACCTGAGTCCTCCACATCCCAGTCCAATACTCCATCCACTATGCCACCAATTGGTCAGGCTACTGTAATTGCCTTTTCATTTTATTGATAG
The DNA here is from genome assembly GCA_037038555.1 of Rhynchonycteris naso. Classification (NCBI taxonomy): domain Eukaryota; kingdom Metazoa; phylum Chordata; class Mammalia; order Chiroptera; family Emballonuridae; genus Rhynchonycteris; species Rhynchonycteris naso. The sequence continues at coordinate 172,992,795 of CM072998.1, forward strand.
TTTCCTTGGTTTTTCAGGAACTTTTTAGTAGTACTACTTATTTATTTTTGCTTTTGTTGCCTTAAATTTTGGTGCCAATTCCAAAAAAAGAAAAGAAATCACCACGACTGATGTCAAGGAGCTTATCATGTATGTAAAGCACTCCTCAAATCATGAGAAAAAGGATAACTCTATAGAATAATGACCAAAAGTCTTGAGAGGTACTTCACAAAACACATGTCTATACTTCTAATAAACATATAAAAAGATGCTCAACTTCATGAGTCATCAGGGAAATATAAATTAAATCTACAAGGAGTAAAATGTTGGGGATAACAAGTGTTGACAAGGATGGTAATGAACTGATGAACTGGAATTAGCATATACTGATGATAAAAATGTAAATTGCTTCAGTTACTTTGGAGAAATCTTTAGAGGTATCTACTGAAATTGAACATATTAAGAAATGGTTAGGTATATTCACAAAGGATATATAGAAGAATAATGTGTAAGAGCCCCAAACTGGAAAAAACTCAAATGTTCATCAGTGAGAAAATAAATAAACTCTAACATATCTGTGGTATACAATGAGATATCATAGTAATATGGGTGCATTTCAAAAACAATGTTAAGTGAAATAGAGTCAGACTTCATCCCTCCTCAAAAGACATTCGAGCCTGACCAGGCAGTGTCGCAGTGGATAGAGCATCGGACTGGGATGCAGAAGACCCAGGTTCGAGACCCTAAGATTGCCAGCTTGAGCGCGGGCCCATCTGGCTTGAGCAAAAGCTCGCCAGCTTGGACCCAAGGTCGCTGTCTCCAGCGGGGGGTTGCTTGGTCTGCTGAAGGCCCGTGCTCAAGGCACATGTGAGAAAGCAATCAATGAATAACTATGGTGTCGCAACGGCAACGAAAAACTAATGATTGATGCTTCTCACCTCTCTCCGTTCCTGTTTCTGTCCCTATCTATCCCTCTCTCTGACTCTCTCTCTCTCTCTCTCTCTCTCTCTCTCTCTCTGTCCCTGGGGGGGAAAAAAAGACACTCGAATAGTCATCACTATAAATTACTTATATTTACAAATATATGTAGATATACTGTATATATATATCAAAGGTCTCAAAGGATGTTAAGGGAAAGCCCAGTGTTAAAGATAAATTTTCATTTGTAAAGTACTGTGATAACACATCATCATTAATAATGTGCATATTTTTCCTGTTTGTGCCAACATATTTTCTAATGAAAAGAAAACCATTCAACACAATGTATTAATGCTTTGAAATAGCTGAGACTAACAATGTAGTTCCTCATAACGTTAACTCTAATATATAGTTGCCTATGGTTACCTCTTTCAATCTTTTTGGCTCTTTTTTCCCATTCTTTCTTACTTTTGATAAACTGTTGATACTTACTGAGCATCAACACTTTCCCCCATGATCATCTTAATCTCATGCCTTGTATAGGTGCCAAAAGATAGAAAAACATTATTTTCCTTAAGGAAAGTATGTACAATATTATATCTGGAGTTACAAGAAAAAATGAACTTGAAAGGAGGAAAAAATATTCTCAAAATGTTTTTAAAGCTTTGGAATAACATTGAAAATTTAATAGTGAAATTATAATATGTAGCATTTTCAAGTTACTAATATATCCCAAATTTAGATATCATTACCAGTATAATGCTCTTGCCAGTAAGAAGTCGTCATTAAATAAAATGAGCAAGCTCATATCACAGGAACATGACCAATGTTTATCAAGATTTTGCTTAAAACCACTTATGTGTTTCCCTTTCTTCATAAATAGTTTAGGGTTGTAATAATTGCATACCATTGCTCTTTTTTGAGAAAACTAATAAAAATTACCAACAATACAGATTTTAATAGTTTGCTTTTTTTAAGGTTTTGTTTTTAAAAGGATAAAATCAACCATTCAATTTATATGTAAAATGTCAAATTAGTGGATTAAGGAATAAAAATGCAAATGTTCAGTTACATTTAAACATTTTTGGTTTTTTGGTCTATTTCCTATGACTTGTAATTATTTTCATAAGACCATTAGCTGAAATTAAAGTTCAATAAAGAACTCAAGTGAATTAAATAGGGAAAGAATTTTATATATACATATATAAAATATAAAATTATTCTTAAGAACAAAGCTTATTTATTTGCCTGACTGTGGTGGTGCAGTCAACAGTGTCGACCTGGGACGCTGAGGTATAAAAGACCAAGGCTGCTGGCTTGAGTGTGGGTTTATGGGCTTCAGCGCGGACTCACTGGTATAAGTGTGGGATTATCGACATGATTCCATGGTCGCTGACTTGAGCCCCAGGTCACTGGCTTTAGCAGTGGGTCACTGGTTCAGCTGGAGCTCCCTAGTCATGGCACATATGAGAAGTAATCAATGAACTAAAGTGCTATAACTTCGAGTTGATGCTTCTCATATCTCTTTCTCTCTCTTTCTCTCTCTCTCTCTCTCTCTCTCTCTCTCGTTAAAACAAACAAACAAAACCCCCAAAGCTTACTGAAAAAACAATAACAACAAAAGCCTAACACTTCCTAAAGGATTATGTTTGGGGGCTTACTAAATTGTTTAAAAGATCAGTATGAAAGAATTCTTGTAAACAGTTCTTGCTAAGTCTGTGTCCTTTTAACTTAAAAGGTTTTCTTTTATAATTGCTCTGTAAATATCAGAATTTTCTATATATTGTGCTATGTACACAAAGAAGCCGACAAATGGCTTATCTTGTACTTATCAACTTGTTTATTTTCATGCCTCCAAAAAGCCATATTTTTTTTACAAGAGCAGCTGCTACTTTGTAAATATTTTAATGGCTTCTGTTAAGTAGAGCTGTCATTTTAGCAAACAATATTATAAAAGATTTTCATTCTTCCATGTGATTGCATATCTTGAAATGTGCTTTACACTGAAAATCCTTTGGAGATTTTGGACTGGAAAGAATATCTCCTTAGAAGGCATAAAGCCAACAAAGAATAGCTAGATTTAAAGAATAATATAGAAGATCACCAGAGAAATAGTGCCATTTATTTCAGAAAACAAATGTATGAAAGCAATAAGTTCTCCTAGCTCTCTTCTCTTCTTTTGATTTGCGCTATTTGAAGAAATAGAACAGTGTTGGCTTTGAGCCAAACATGCCAGATATGACCCTTGATTCTTCTGCTACTTAACAGATTAGCAGACCTTTGGGTCATGCCAAATGGTCCTTGAGATACGGCCCATTCAAAAACATCTACTCTTAGAAAACATCTCGGGGTTCAAAGAGCCCATGTTTATGCTTTTGGTTTACAAGATTAATAAACAAAAATACTATTGTGTTTTATTGGTCCAATAACTGTGTTGTGTTGTAGTGTCAATAACCCTTCTTGCCTCAGTAGCCTGATAATAGCACACAAGTTAGGTAGATGGGGCTGGATTCAAATATTTCAGAAGCTCAGGATTTATACTAACTATGCATACAGAGGAGGATTTCTATAGCTAGAGAAATGCATAGGGGATGACAAGTTGAGGATGGGATCTGGCAATTAATGCTGTATTAATATGTCACTGGGCATTGGTTGGCTCTGTCTGGGTAGAATTTGAAAGGAGCTAAGTCAAGCTGCCAAGTAAAAAGCATGGTAAATGTGCTGATGTAAACACTTTATAGAACACCCCACTTTTTCAGGAGAATGGGTGTGGCTCTCCTGCCATATATTAGTCAGACATAATCGTTACCATGAGGGGTTACATGAGTATCTAATTAAACCCCTTATAACTATCTCATCACCCCAGGTTAATGGGTGATGTTTCTCTGGAATCATTGTCCTGTTGAGGTACTGTGAGTAGAATGCAAGAAGCACCTGCCACATATTATTGGCAATGTTTTAGTGGATGTGACCTCCACACTTACCTGCCAGTCAGCATGGACTTGCACACCCTTGGCTGGTTCCTATCTACTGACCGATCCAGCACTGTCCAACTGGATATTGAATCCATAAGACATTAGTAATGTTTCCTCTACCAATAAACCAGCAGCCATTGGTCAGACAGCTACAAAAGGGGGAAAAATACCATCTTCTTTTGCTTGGCAATATAAATCTTTACTTGAAAATCATGGCAGAATATGGCAGAAGTAGTATACTAGCAAAAAGAAAGGCCAATGCTATATCACAATATTTTTTGTTACCATCTCCATTCCTTTAACAAAGATAGGAGTAAAAGGTACTGGCACTATGAAGAGAGGAGAATCTGCAATGCTCAGTATACAAAAAGTCAGGATGTGGACGATGTGTTATAGTCATTCAGGATTGACAGGTAAACATCAGCACAGTGTTGATGTTGACAAGGGAAGTAAGGAAAGCACTGAAGAGGTTAAAATGACATGCAGAAAAAAACCAAAATACAACATCATCACAGTTACTTCAAAGAACTCTGTGATATTTATGATGAGGAGGCCCTGCTAATGCTGCCAGAAAGAAACTCATTAAAGACACAAGTAAATAGAATTCAAAATAGATATCAATCTCCAAGTCCAACTTCATTGCATTGAATTTGATTCTGGCAGAGTATAAAGTGACCGACATGGAGAACCCTTTCTTATGCACTATTCCAGTGCTCAAGATGAGGAAAATATTCTTATTTATACAATATATAACATTAGATACTTAAACGCCAGTATCATATTACTTAGTGATGGCACTTTCAAGATGGCACCTACACAGTTCATTCAGTTATTTACTGTGCACAGAATAGTACTGGATTATACTATGCCATTGATTTATGCACTAACAATAAAAAGGCAATAAGACACAAAATATCACATGTATATGTATGATATATCACATAATATATATGAGAATGTACTTACATTTGCATGGGAAAAAAATCTCAACATTACCCTTTCATTGTGCATAATGGATTTCATGATTGCAAATATAAATACAAGCCAACTACTTATAACAGATTCACAAATAAAAGTGCTTGTTTCACTTTTCATAATCAGTGTGTGTTGCGGTCCTGCCATGATGAGTCTATTACAGGCCCTCGAACGGGAAAAGGTATGGAATTAAATAAATGATAAACAGGGACTTAAATATATATACATATATATATATATATATATATATACTTAAGTATATATATATATGTATATATATATATAGATGTAGATGGGTTCGGGAGGACGCCACAGCAAACAGTCTCCACTGTTCCTTAGCTGTAACCTCTCTTCTCCCAGAAGCACATCCACTTTTATTCATAGAAAAAATGTGGTCCATCAGCAATCCAATTAAGTTTCCAAGGCAACACAAAGACAACCCCCACCATACCATCCAAATCTACTTTACACTAATAAGAAACTAGCTTCCAGCCTCCTCCAGAGAACATGGGTGAGACAAATGAGAATCAGGTGTAGCTCTTTGTTAACTAGGCAAATGAGGTGAGGTTTGGGCCCAGCACCTCTGACCAGATTGCAAAAATACTGTTTATTTATTTATTTGGTCCCCAACAACTGTGGCAAAAATATCCCCTTTGGGTCTAACACATGAGTATATGAAAATGGAAAGTCGCACCTGTACGTGTGCACGTATGTTGTTTGGACTTCCATTTGTGCTTTTGAAATATGTAAATGAAACTTGAGTATAAGAACGCAGAATAAAATTTTAGTTGACCTAATGGATGATGTTGAGAGAGTATATTTCTATGGAAGGCACGGCAGAGGCAGAAGACGACCAGAAACTCTAAGATTTCCACCAGAAACTTGGAATGTTTATAAATAGGTACTGAACAGCCATCACAGGATGAACAACATAATGGAAGGCTTTCACAGAAAATTTCAAAAGCTAATGATAGGGCATCCTTTAATTTGGAGATCTACAAAGGTTTTAAAAGATGAATAGCGAAGCAATACACAAGTTGTTATTCAGGCTTTTTTGGTCATACTCAAATATAGCCACCAACCTCACAGTCATACTGACAACATCAAATTCATATAACCCAAATTGTTAATTTATAATAAAGTCAATCAGGTTAAAGTATACTTGGGAGTCAGTTGTTCACTGACTTAAGAGTAACCTGCCAAACTTCATGACAAGGAAGAATAAGAACAAATGTGAGAGATTCCAAGATGGCCGCAGAGTAGGTGGAAGCTACACTTAACCTCCTTCTGGTGCCTAACTAGATTTACAATTAATGATACAGCAATCAACCTGAATAACCAACTGAAGGACAGCTGAACAGTATTATAACTAAGGATTTACAAAAGAAATAACATAGAAACTGGTAAGAAGGGCAGAGACACAAAGAGGGCTGGCCCCTGTTTCCATGTGTAGCGGCTTCAGGAATAACTCAGGTGCAAAAATCCACTTGACCAAGGGGTCACTGGCTCAGCTGCAGCCCTGTCAAAACACATATGAGAAAGCAATCAATGAACAACTAAGGTGATGCAACTACGAGTCAATGCTTCTCATCTCTCTCCCTTCCTGGCTGCCTGTCCCTGTCTGTCCGTCCAGCTTGCTCTCACTTAAAACAACAAAACAAAAAATTTTGAACAAATTAAATGCTTCAATGAAAAGAAATAGGGTAGCTGAATTGTTAAGAACACATGACCCATATATCTGCTGTCTACAAGAAACTCATCTCAGAACAAAAAATATGCACAAATAGAAAATGAAGGATGGAAAATGATGTTCCATGCAAAAGGTGATTTAAAAAAATCTGGGGTAACTGCTTATATCAATCAGACTTCAAAACAGAAGCCATAACAAGAGATAAAGAGGGACAATACATAATACTAAAGGGATCAATCGAAAAAGAGGATATAATCCTTGTAAACATATATGCAACTAATGTAGAAGCACCTAAATATATAAAAAAATTTCTTGTTCTTTTTCATTTTTTTAAAATATGAATTGTTTTTATTAATTTTAAGGTGTTGACATTGATAAATCAGGGTACATATGTTCAGAAAAAACATCTCCAGGTTATTTTGACATTTGATTATGTTGCATACCCATCACCCAAATTCAAATTGTCTTCAGTCACCTTCTATCTGTATTCTTTGTGCCCCTCCCTACCCCCTACCCCCTCCCTCTCCTCCACTCCTTCCACCCACACCCACCCCCGTAACCAGCACACTCTTGTCCATGTCTCTGAGTCTCATTTTTATGTCCCATCTATGTATGGAATTATATAGTTCTTAGTTTTTTCTGATTTACTTATTTCACTCAGTATAATGTTATCAAGGTCCATCCATGTTGTTGTAAATGATCCAATGTCATCATTTCTTATGGCTGAGTAGTATTCCATAGTATATATGTACCAAAGCTTTTTAATCCAGTCGTCCACTGACAGAAACTTGGGTTCTTTACAGATCTTTGCTATTGTGAACAACGCAGCCATAAACAAGGGGGCACATTTCTCCTTTTCGAACAGTGCTTTGGTGTTCTTAGGGTATATTCCTATAAGTGGGATAGCAGGGTCAAAAGGCAGTTCAATTTTTAATTTTTTGAGGAATCTCCATACTGTTTTCCACAGTGGCTGCACCAGTCTGCATTCCCACCAGCAGTGCAGGAGGGTTCCCTTTTCTCCACATCCTCGCCAGCATATAATCTGTGTTGTTTTGCTGATGAGCGCCATTCTGACTGGTGTGAGGTGATATCTCGTTGTGGTTTTAATTTGCATTTCTCTAAAATTAGTGATTTTGAGCATTTTTTCATATGCCTATTGGCCATCTGTATGTCCTCTTTAGAGAAGTGTCTATTCATTTCTTTTGCCCATTTATTTATTGGATTGTGTGTCTTCCTGGTGTTGAGTTTCACAAGTTCTTTATAAATTTTGGTTATTAACCCCTTATCAGACGTATTGTCGAATATGTTCTCCCATTGTGTAGTATGTCTTTTTATTCTGTTCTTATTGTCTTTATCTGTGCAAAAGCTTTTTGGTTTGATATAGTCCCACTTGTTTATCCTGTCTATTATTTCACTTGCCCATGGAGATAAATCGGCAAATATATTGCTGCGAGAGATGTCAGAGAGCTTGCTGCCTATATGGTCTAGTTTCATTTTTATGCAGGTAGATGTCCAATTTTCCCAACACCATTTGTTAAAGAGGCTATCTTTACTCTATTGTATGCTCTTACCTCCTTTGTCAAATATCAGTTGTCCATAAAGGTGTGGGTTTATTTCTGGGTTTTCTTGTTCTGTTCCATTGATCTATATACCTGTTCCTATGCCAGTACCAGGCTGTCCTGAGTACAATGGCCTTGTAGTATAACTTGATATCAGGAAGAGTGATAACTCCCACTTCATTCTTCCTTTTCAAGATTGCTGACGCTATTCGTGTTCTTTTTTGGTTCCATATAAATTTTTGGAATGTGTGTTCTATACTTTTGAAGTATAAAATTGGTATTTTAATTGGTATTGCATTGAATTTATAAATGGCTTTTGGTAATATAGACATTTTAATGATGTTTATTCTTCCTAACCATGAGCACGGTATATGCTTCCACTTGTTTGTATCTTTCTTGATTTCTTTTATCAATGTTTTATAATTTTCCGAGTACAAGTCTTTAATCTCCTTGGTTAAATTTGCTCCTAGGTGCTTTATTTTTTTGGTTGCAATAGTGAAGGGGATTGTTACCTTAATTTCTTTTGCTGACAGTTCATTGTTGGTATATAAAAATGCCTCTGACTTCTGAGTATTAATTTTATATCCTGCCACCTTGCTGCATTCATTTATCAGGTCCAGTAGTTTTTTGACTGAGACTTTAGGGTTCTCTATATACAATATCATATCATTTGCAAACAATGATAGTTTTACTTCTTCTTTTCCAACTTGGATTCCTTTTATTTCTTCTTCTTGTCTGATTGCTGTGGCTAGGACTTCCAGAACTATGTTGAATAAGAGTGGTGAGCCTGACTGGCGGTGGCGCAGTGGATAGAGCGTCAGACTAGGATGCAGAAGACCCAGGTTTGAGACCCCGAGCTCGCCAGCTTGAGCGCAGGCCCATCTGGCTTAAGGAAAAAGCTCATCAGCTTGGACCCAAGGTCGCTGGCTCCAGCTAGGGGTTGCTCAGTCTGCTGAAGGCCGACGGTCAAGGCACATGTGAGAAGGCGATCAATGAACAACTAGGGTGTTGCTATGGCAATGAAAAACTAATGATTGATGCTTCTCACCTCTCTCCATTCCTGTCTGTCTATCCCTCTCTCTGACTCTCTCTCTGTTCCGGTAAAAAAAAAAAAAAAAATGTGGTGAAAGGGGGCATCCCTGCTTTGTTCCTGATCTTAAGGGGATTGCTTTTATTGTTTGCCCATTGAGTATGATGTTGGTTGTGGGTTTGTCATAGATGGCCTTTATCATGTTAAGGTATGTTCCCTGTATCCCCACTTAGCTGAGAGTTTTGATCATGAATGGGTGCTGGATTTTATCAAATGCTTTTTCTGCATCTATTGAAATTATCATGTGGTTTTTGTCCTTCCTTTTGTTTATGTGATGAATCACATTGATTGATTTGCGAATTGTACCAGCCTTGCCTCCCCAGAATAAATTTCACTTCATCATGGTGTACGATTTTTTTCATATATTGCTGGATTCGGTTGGCTAATATTTTGTTGAGAATTTTTACATATAAATTCATCAAGGATATTGGCCTATAATTTTCTTTCTTTGTGTTTTCTTTGTCTGGTTTCAGAATCAGAATTATGCTCACCTCTTAAAAGGAGCTTGGAAGTCTTCCTTCCTCTTGAATTTTTTGAAATAGCTTGAGAAGGATAGGAGTTAGTTCTTCTTTGAATTATTGGTAGAATTCACTTGTGAAGCCATCAGGCCCAGGACTTTTCTTTGTTGGGAGTTTTTTGATAACTGTTTTTATCTCATTAGTTGTAATCTGTCTGTTTAGGTTTTCTGATTCTTCCCGATTGATTTTTGGAAGATTGTATGTTTCAAGGAATTTGTCCATTTCATCTAGATTATCTAGTTCATTGACATACAGTTCTTCATAGTATTTTCTTACAATATTTTGTATTTCTGTTGTGTCAGTTGTTATTTCTCCACTGTCCTTTCTAATTTTATTTATTTGAGTCCTCTCTCTTTTTTTTTCTTGGTGAGTCTAGTTAAAGGTTCATCGATCTTGTTTACCTTCTCAAAGAACCAGCTCCTGGTTTTATTGACCCTCTGTATTGTTTCTTTAGTCTCTACGTCATTTATTTCCACTCTGATCATTATTATTTCCTTCCTTCTACTACCCCTGGGCTTTACTTGCTTTTTCTAGTTCTTTTAGATGCAGGGTCAAGTTGTTTATTTGAGCTTTCTCTAGCTTCTTATGGTATGCCTATAATGCTATGAACTTCCCGCTCAGTACTGCTTTTGCTTTGTCCCATAAATTTTGAGTTGATATATGCTCATTATCATTCGTTTCTAGGAATTTTTACATTTCTTCTTTGGTCTCATTATTAACCCATTTGTTATTTAATAACATGCTGTTTAGTTTCCAAGTATTTGAGTATTTTTCAGTTTTTCTGTTGTGGTTGATTTCTAGTTTTATGGCATTGTGATCAGAGAAAATGCTTGATATGATTTCAATCTTCTTAAATTTGTTGATACCACTTTTGTGTCCTAACATGTAGTCTATCCTAGAGAATGTACCATGAGCACTTGAAAAGAATGTATATTCTACTGCTTTAGGGTGAAAAGTTGTGAAAATATTTGTTAAATCAAGTTGATCTAGTGTATCCTTTAAGTCTGCTGTTTCTTTGTTAATTTTCTTTCTTGAGGATCTATCTAGTGATGTTATTGGGGTATTGAAATCCCCTAATATTATAGTATTGCTGTTGATCTCACCCTTTATATCCATCAAAGTCTGCTTTATATATTTAGGTGTTCCTATATTAGGTGCATAGATATTTATAATGGTTATATTTTCCTGTTGGATTGTTCCCTTTATCATTATGTAGTGTTCTTTATTTTTTACTATAGCCTTTGTTTTAAAGTCCATTTCGTCAGACATAAGTATTGCTACCCCAGCTTTTCTTTCATTTCTATTTACATGAAATACTTTCTTTCCATCCTTTTACCTTCAGTGTATGTACATCTTTTGTTTTAAGGTGTGTCTCTTGTAGACAGCATATGTATGGGTCCTCTTTTCTTATCCTTGCAGCTACCCTCTGTCTTTTGATTGGATTCTTTAATCCATTTACATTTAAGGTTATTATGGGTATATAGTTGTTTTTTGCCATTTTACTCTTTAAAGCTGTATTCCTCTTTTGCTATATTCTATTCCCCCTTTGATCTGTTTACAACAGGCCCCCTAGCATTTTTGTAGCATTGGTTTGGTTGTAGTGAATTCCTTGAGTTTTTTTTTGTCTGGGAAGCTTTTTATTTTCCTTCAATTTTAAACGATAGCCTTGCTGGATAAAACAGTCTTGGTTGTAGGGTCTTGTTCTGCATTACTTTGAATATTTCTTGCCATTCCCCTCTGGCCTTAAGTGTTTCTGTTGAAAAGTTGGATGTCATCCTTATGGAGGCTCCAATGTAGGTGATAGCCTTCTTTTTTCTAGCAGCTTTTAATAATTTTTCTTTATCACTTAGTTTCGGTATTTTAATTATGTGTCTTGATATAGATTTCCTTGGGTTTCACTATAATGGAGTTCTCTTTGCTTCTTGAACATGTGAGACATTTTTCTGCCTCAATTTAGGGAAGTTTTCAGCTATGAGTTTTTTGAACAAGATCTCTGTCCCTTGTTCTTTCTCTGCTTCTTCAGGAACCCCTATGATGCGGATGTTATTTCTCTTCATGTTGTCACAAACTTCTCTTAGATTTCCCTCAGACTTTTTGAGTCTCTTTTATTTTTTTCTGCTCTGCCTCTTTGCCTTCATTTATTTTGTCCTCTAACTTGCTGATTCAATCCTCAGCTTCATCCATCCTGCTTTTAATTCCTTCCATTGTGGTCTTCAATTCTGATATTGTATTTGTCATTTCTGTCTGATTTTTTTTTTAATTATTTCAATTTTCTTTTTTATATTTGCTATCCCTTTATTTAGGAGTTTGTTATGACCATCTATTATTGTCCTAAGCTCTTGGAACATCCTAACAATCATTATTTTAAACTCTGCATCCGGCAATTTGGTTTTATATATGACTCATTCCGGTCCTTCTCTGGGGATTTCTCTTGATTCATTTGGGTTGCATTTCTCTGCCTGCCCATTTTGTCTGTGTATAAGAAAGGTTTGGCCACTGGAGTCCAATGGGTGTTGCCTCTGTGTTCCCTAGGTGTTCCCTAGGTGTGGTCTGTCTGCAAGCCCGCTACCCCCCTCTGTCGCTGCCTATGGCATTTGGGTATAGGCGTTGCCGGCACCAGCCCACTGTGTCTGTCACTGCATTTTCTGCCTCTCCTCCATGGGAGGGGCTGTGTTCTCATGCCCAGGTCTACAAGCCTCAGACAGTCTCGGCCTTCGTCCCGCCCCCATTGGTGAAGTTGCGTGCCACACATGGGCCACAAGCCTGGGCACCAAAGGCAGGGGTTAGCACTTTTGCCTGTTTGCCGGTCTCTGCCTGTTCCCGGGCTCCCGCCCCACCCTTGTGGTCAGAGCCGACTCGGCTTCAGGCCACCAGCCATGGCTCCTTGGGCCGGGTGGGGCTGCTGGTGCATGCTCAGCTGTGGACCTTTGCCTTTTCCCAGGCTTTAGCCCCACCCACATAGGCAGAGCTGTCTCGTGCATAGAGCTGCAAGCCTTGGAAGCCAGGCGAGGCTGCACGTCTGCATGCCCTTGCTCAGTAGCAGATCTCCACCCGTTTCTGGGCTCCCACTCTTTCCCCACAGGTGGGCCTGCAACCGGCCAAACTGCTTTCGTGCTTCCCCTCTGCCCCTGCCAGGCTAGACTTAGCTCATGGGAGCTGGCCCGTCTTCTGCCCCCACTGACAGAACCGCGCTTCCGCGTCCCACAGCCACTCGTCCTCCAGCAAACCCTCAGCAGTGTGGGTAGGGGCACTGCAGGTCAGACCCTAACACTCCATAGTGTAGTCCTGAAAGCTCCCTCCTTCTGAGCAGCTGTGCACTGAGTGCCGCAGGAGTTTGTTTGGCTGGTGTCCTGCTTCCCTTTCCTGGTATTGCTGGTTCCAGGGGATATAATCATTTCAGATGTGGGGAGTGACTCATCCCAGGGGTTAGGGTGGCTGTCCCTCAAAGTGTTTCTCCCTGTGCCTTCTAGATTACACTCTTTTCCTGATGCTTCAGTCCTCTCTTCTCTCCCATCCCCCAAAACCCCGGTGAGTGGTTGTGAGAGAGGTTTTCTGTGCTGTCCCTTTAAGAAGAATCCTGGGTCTGAGAAAACTATCTCTGTCTCACAAACAGTATCCTAACTTTTTTCACAGCTAAATACTCTCCATATGCCATTTCTAGGCTCTGAGCCTGCAGGCTGGGGCTTTGTTCCTGGGGCCCAAGTCCTCTTCGCAAAACTCTCTTCCCGCCACGTGAATCTCTCCAGGCTGCCATTTGCTCTAGGGAGCTGGGCAGTCCTTTTTTCATTTTTGCTTTTTCTACTAGTCTCAGTGTGGCTTCTTCAGTGTCCCTTGGTTGAGTCCTCTTAGTTTAGATAAAAGTTGGTTTTTCCAGATGATGGTTCTTAAAATTAAGTTGTAATCCACTTTAGTTCTGGGAGTTGGAAGTTGGTACGTCTGCCTACTCCATTGCCATTTTGCCACTCCCCAATATATAAAGGAAATTTTGATGGACATAAAGGGAGAGATCCATAGTAATACAGTCAAAGTAGGGTATTTAAAACAACCCATTGTATCAATGGATAGAACTTCCAGACCAAAAAAATAAAATAAGAAAAGCAACAGCAACCTTAAATGACATACTGGAACAAATGGATTTAATTGATATTTACAGAACATTTTATCCCAAAGCAGTGGACTATACATCCTTTTCATTTGCACATGGAACATTCTCTAGTATATATCATATGTTAGGACATAAAATAAATCTTATTGGAATCATCAAGCATCTTCTCTGACCACAATGGTATGAAACTAGAAATCAATTACAATAAACTGAAAAACATTCAAACAGATGGAGGCTAAATAACATATTCCTAAGCAATGAGTGGACCAACAATGAGATTAAAGAAGAAATCTAAAGTTACCTTGAGACAAATGAAAATGAACACACAACAACCCAAAATCTATGGGACACAATAAAAGGGAATTTATAGCATTACACACCTATCTCAAGAAGCAAGAAAAATTTCAAACAGTCTAACTTTATACCAAAAAGAACTAGAAACAGAACAACAAATAAATCCCAAAGTAGAAGGAAGGAAATAAAGCAGGAGTGCCCACACTTTTTCTGCTTACGAGCTACTTATAAGATAACCAAGTCAAAATGATCTACCTACAATAAAAATGCAAAACATGATTTTATTTCTTCTATATTATCATTTTTTAAGTTACTATTATTACTATTTAATATTGTGTATTCTTCTTTCACCTTTCTCCTTCTCAGCTCTCTTTTCGGAGGAAAATCATTGTCATAGTTTTTATGAACAGTCCGAAAAAGCCGCTCCACATTTCCCTTCTTTGGAATAGCAATGGCACACAGACAGATGAGGCAAACGCACTTAGAATATGACATAGTGAAAAAAATCCCTTCCAATTCTGTATGAAAGTGGTAGGTTTTAGGCTTCTTGCTCCGACCAGCTACGGCACTCATTTTTATACCCTTTGTTGTATTTAGTTTAAATAAATTGAAGGCTAACTACGCAGCAATGTAACTGAACAAGTTAGCACGGTTTAACGCTCATACGTAGGGTGTCAAAAGTTCAGACGTCAGATTGGCTACCCTGTATGCCAATCAAAAGACAAATGTCTTTTTAATGTCATGCGATCTACCCACACTTCCTTTGCGATCGACCAGTAGATCGCGATCGACGTATTGAGCACCCCTGAAATAAAGATTAGAGTTGACATAAATGAAATAGAAACTAAAAAAAAAAAAAATACAAAAGATAAATGAAACCAAGAGCGGGTTCTTTGAAAGATAAACAAGACTGACAATTTTTAACCAGACTCATAAAAAAATAGGACCTAAGTAAGTAAAATCAGAAATGAAAATGGAGAAGTAACACATGACACCAGAGAAATACAAAGGATTGTAGGAAAATATTAAGAACTATTTGCCAACAATTTGTACAGCCTGTGCAAAAGGAATAAACTCCTACAACCTTCCAATACTTAATCAGGAAGAATCAGAAAATCTAAATAAACCAATAACAACTAATGAAGTGAAACCAGTAATCAAAAAACTCTCAGCAAACAAAAGTCCTGGACAAGATAGCTTCACAGGCAAATTTTACCAAACATTCAAAGAACACCTATTCTTAAACTACTCCAAAAAGTTTAAAAAGAGGGAAAACTCCCAAGCTCAATGAATGAGGTCAGCTTTATCCTAATTTCAAAACAAGATAAAGACCCTACAAAGAAAGACTATTATAGGGTAATATCCTTGATGAACATAACTACTAAAATCCTCAACAAAATATTATACAAAATATTATACATGATCAAGTGGGATTTATTCTGGAGATGCAAGGTTGGTACATCTGCAAATAAATAAAAGTGCTACACCACATAAACAAAATGAAGAAAAAAAATTAACTACATGATCATATCAATAGATGCAGGAAAAGCCTTTGATAAAACGCATTTATGTTAAAAGCTCTAAACAAAGTGGAAATAGAGTGAACATACCTCACAAAGAATCACAAGAAACCCTGAACAGCCAAAACAATCTGGAGAAAAACCAAAGCTTTAGGACTTATATTACCCCATTTCAAAACTTTCTACAAAGCTACTGTAATCAAAACAGTATGGTATTAGCATAAAAGAGGACATACAGACCAAGAGAACATGATAAAGACCCAGAAATAAACATATGATTTTCAACAAGGGTGCCAAGTCTATTTAGTGGGAAAAAACAGTCTTTCCAACAAACGATGTGGGGAAAACTGGATGTCCAGATGCAAAAGAGGAAGTTGGACCCTTAGTTTTCACTGTATCTGCAAATTAACTCAAAATGAATCAAAGACTTAAATGTAAGACCTGAAACTACAAGATTCTTAGGGGAAAAAATAGGGAGAAACCTTCATGACAATGAATTTGGCAATGATTTATTGGATATGACATCAAAAGTACAGACAACAAAAGGAAAAATAGATAAACTGCACTACATCAAAATTCAAAACTTGTTCAGCAAAGGAGACTATCAACAGAATAAAAAGGCAGTGCACAGAATGGGAAAATATATCTTCAAATATATATTTGATAAGGGATTAATTTCCAGAATACATCAAGTACTACTAAAACTCAACAAAAAACAAGCCCAATTCAAGAATGGGCAAAGGGTTTAAATAGACATTTCTCCAGAGAAGATATACAAATGGCAAATAAGCACATAAAAAGTTGCTTAACATCACTAGTTATCATGGAATGCAAATTAAAACTATAATAAAATACCACCTTACACCCAGTAGGATGGCTACTATCAAAACAAATAAAGACAGGAAATAACAAGTATTGACAAGGATGTGAAGAAATTGGAACACTTGTGCATTGTTGGTGGTATTATAAAATGGTGCAACCATAACCAAATAATTTACTAGTTCCTCAAAAAATTAAAAATAGAATTCAGATATGATCCACCAACCTCACTTATAGGTATATAGCCAAAGAAATTTTAATTAGGATATCAAAAGGATATCTGTACACCCATGTTCACAGCAGCATTATTCACAATAACCAGGAGGAGGAAGCAACCCAGGTGTCCATCAATAGATGAATGGATAAACAAAATGTGATATATATATAGAGAGAAATATAGGTATACCTCTCTCTCTCTATATATATATATATACACATACATACAATGGATTATCATTTAGCCTTCAAAAAAGAAGGAAATCCTGTCACATGCTAAAACAAGGATGACCTATGAAGACATTATAGTAGATGAAATATGTTAGTCATATAAATACAAATAATGTATGATAACACTTATTTGGGGTATCTGAAGTAGCATGTAAAATGGTAGTTACCAGGAATTGGGGGGAAGAAAAAAGGAAGAGTTGTTTAATGAATGTACTCTGTCAGTTATGCAAGATGAAAAATTCTGCAGATCTGTTGCGCAATAATGTGAAATATATGTAATACTACTAAACCGTATACTTAAAAATGGTTAACATGTTAAATATTAGGTGTTTTTTATAAATAAAACTTTTTAACTAAAATATACACACAGTGTAGTCCTAAGAGTTTTGGCTTTTAATAAGGTTTATATTTTATTTTTACAGCTTCATTATGTTTTCTTGATATAGCTGTATGATGTGGGAATAGCAAACTCTTTCCATACACTTTAAATTCTAATTATGAGTAAATATTGAAAAGGAAATTTTATTTTACTTTCAAATTGTGTACCTCATATGAGAAAGTTAAATAATTCTCTTCTTACAAATTTCCAATATAATATTCCAGTAACAACAAAAATATAATAATTGATAAAATGTGGGTTAAAAACACTACAAATGGGCAAGTTATAAACAAATCTTTAAAATGTGAACTCAAAAACACTCATTATTCATTTTCAGATTCCCCTGGTTGAGTGTAAAAATGACAAAAGTAATAGGGGATGTGAATATAGGATTTCCATTGAGTGCTATGTAGTAAATTGTCATGTTTTTTGAAGTTTCATTGGGGTACATGAGTTATCCTGTAATCATACTTATAAAGAAGTTAGCATGATTTATATTTGTATTTGATTTATATATTTTTTTAACAGAACTTCTGGGGCCTTTGGACAGAGGGGATATGCTAAATGAAGCTTTCGTTGGCCTCTCTTTAACACCTCAAGGAGAAGACACATTTCCAGATAACCTCCCTCCATTTTGTTCAATCCATAAACATATTACTCAACAAAGAACACCAAATGGCTCTTCTAACAGGTAAGATAGGTTGCACTAAGAAAATTTCTGCATAAAGGAAAAGTATTTAGTATTAAACAATTTAAATAGCCCTGGTTTAAATGCAAACTAATAGTTAAGCAATGATATTTCAAACGACAAGAAAAAAATGTGCATTTTCTTATGTCTAAGACTTTGCAGTATTTTAATCATGCAAGAGCAGGCATGATGGGGGCAGAATTTAATGTAAACAATATGTGGTTAGAATTAATGTTACTCTAGGCCAAAATAAAATTACTACAATGTAATGAATTTTTTGCATTCTGTTGTTAAATTTTAGGATTGTTAGATTACTAAATTAAAATGTTTTTGAATAGTTTGAATTATAATTAGTATGTTGTACAATCTTGCTATTAGTGTTTGAAATTTGATAAATGATCATTTAATATCTGTATCTATTCAGCTAGCCACACTGTATTATTGAGAAAATAAACATAAGGATAAATATGAAATTCAAAATTCTAAAGTAATAGTGTTATTTATAATGAAAATTTTAATGTTATTATGATGATGATAATACTCTGAAGCAAAGGTCAGCACACGTTCTGTGTAAAAACCTATATATATTATGCTTTGTGGATCATACAGACTCTCACAACTACTTGTAGTATGAAAGCAGCCACAAGAAATATATAAGTGAGTGAGAGTGGCTGTTACATAAAACTTTATTTACAAAACAGAAAGTGGGCAGGATTTATAGCTTGTTCTATATAGTTTACATACCTCCTCTTAAAGACTCCAACTATATGAATAATTGTGAAGAGACTATATTTTTCATATATATGTGATGTATATGAATATGTGATATGAGATGTCATATACGAAATAGATGATATAAGGCCGTCTGTGGTATTCTAGGAGGCTGCCTCCATGCTCCTGCCACCCCCAAGCTAGTTCAAAACCTTGCAGTGTTCATAGGGTATAACGGGCTGTGAAAACCAACAGCTGACTTGATTTGGAGCTAAAGAGTGGAAAATCCCCATCCAGCAGCATTGTCAGTAAAAATAGCAAACTCACCATCATTAAAAGTAACAAACTTGATAATTACTGAAGAGGGAAGGCGACAGTTCTCCTAGCCTGCTTATTAGGTCAAGTGACAGAATGGTAGGTTAGCCAGAAATGTAACAGGGAAATCCTAAAAATGAAAGAACCATACAGGAGCTAACTAAACTCTTTGCACATTCTTTTTTTTTTTTTAATTTTTTTTTTTAATGAAAACATCTCCAGGTTATCTTAACATTCAATTGTGTTGCATACCCGTCACCAAAAGTCAAATTGTCCTCTGTTACCTTCTATCTGGTTTTCCCTGTGTCCCTCCCCTCCTCCCTATCCCACCCTACCCTCCCTCCCTCCATCCCATAACCACCACTCTCTTGTCCATGTCTCATAGTCTCACTTTTATGTCCCACTTATGTATGAAATCGTGCTGTTCTCAGTTTTTCTTTTTTTCTGATTTACTTATTTCACTCTGTATAATGTTATCAAGGTACATCCATTTTGTTATAAATGATCCAATGTCATCATTTCTTATGGCTGAGTAGTATTCCATAGTATATATGTACCAAAGCTTTTTAATCCACTCGTCTTCTGACGGACACTTGGGCTGGTTCCAGATCTTCGCTATTGTGAACAATGCTGCCACGAACATGGGGGCACATTTCTTCTTTTCGAACAGTGCTAAGGTGTTCTTAGGGTATATTCCTATAAGTGGGATAGCTGGGTCAAAAGGCAGTTCGATTTTTAATTTTTTGAGGAATCTCCAAACTGTTTTCCATAGTGGCTGCACCAGTCTACATTCCCACCAGCAGTGCAGAAGGGTTCCCTTTTCTCCACAACCTCGCCAGCACTTATTCTGTGTTGTTTTGCTGATGAGTGCCATTCTGACTGGTGTGAGGTGATATCTCATTGTGGTTTTAATTTGCATTTCTCTAATAATTAGTGATGTTGAGCATTTTTTCATATGGTGGTCTTTGCACATTCTTAATGAAGTCGTATGGACCTCACTTTTTGGCTCTCTTTTGTTTTGCACAACCCTGAATTTTCCCTTTATGCTTCTTACCTCCGTCACACCCAGCTGTCAAGGATGCCTCTCCTTTTTACTTTGATCACCCACCTATTTCCCCTCCCCAGAAGCTAAAAACTGCCCCTTCAGATTGCATGGTACAGTACTTTCAATTTAGGCCCCTTCCCTGTAGCCCATGCTCTGATCTACAATATCAGAAGTTGGCAAGATTATACTTGGGATTTGGTGTTTTTCCATTTTATTTACAGTTATTTTGAGTTTTGGACATTCTGTGTCAAGTCATGCCAGAGGTGTGGTTTTCATTTAGTCTCATTTCTCCCTTTATTCTGTTTTATACTGTTTATAAACAGGAATAATTGGAATGTAAAAAAGGAAACAGCCACTATTACTATCTTCAGCTACCTAGAAGTATTTCCTCAATTTACTGTTTTTAAAACAATTTTACTGAGGTCTAATTTCATGTACCATAAAATTCACCCATTGTATTTCTACAATTCAGTGATGTTTGGTAATTTAAAAAATTTGCAACTACCACCACAGTTTGGTTTTAGAACATTCCCATCACCCCAGCTAGTTCCCTCCTGCCAGTTGTCAATCAATTTCCACTCCCGTCTCCATCCTGAACCAATAATCATTTGTCTGCTTTCTGTCTTAGAGAAATTTTAAATAAATGAAATCATACGATCTGGAAATTTCATATAGATGGAGCCACACAATAGGTTGTTGTTTTATTGTCAGGCATCGTTCACTTACAGTTATGTTTTGGAGATTCATACATGTCACATGTAGTTTATTCCTTTTTAATTCCTAAATAGCATGATATTGCATGGATATAACACATTTTGTATATCTTCTAACCAGCTGATTGGTATTTGAATTATGTCCCATTTTTTACTATTATAAATAATGGTGTTATACATATTCACAAATAGGTCTTTGAGTTTCTTATATTTTTTGCTACCCTTGGGTAGATATCTAGGAATGGAATTGCTGGATTATGTTGTAAATTTATAGTTGGTTTTAAGAGACTGCCAAATAGTTTTTTCAAAGTGATTGTATCATTTTACGTATGTACCAACAATGTATGAGGGGTCCAGTTTCTCCACATCCTCACCTATGCTTTGTATTGTCAGTTTTCTTTACTGTAATCATTGTAGTCAGTGTAGAATGGTATCTCATTATGATTTTAATTTGCATTTCCCTAATGGTTAATGATGTTGAGCATTTTTATGTGATTATTAGATATTAGTTATATCTTCTTTGGTAAAATATTTATCCAAACTTTTATTTTTAATTGAGTTGTCTTATTATTGAATTATGAGTTGTTTATATATTTTGAATTATAAGTCCTTTATCAGATATACAATTTGTAAATAATTTCTCCTTTTCTGTGGCTTGCCCTTTCATTTTACTAACAATGCCTTTTAAAGTGCAAAAGTTTGTTTTCTTGAGGCCTAATTTAGCGCTATTTATTTTCTTTCATTAATTGTACTTTTTGTGTTATACATAAAATCTTTTTCTAACAGAAAGACACAAAATGTTTTTTTCTGGAATTTTTAGTAGTGTAAGTCCATTTTGATTTAATTTTTATGTGTGATGTGATATAAGCATCTAAGTTTATTATTATGTACCTGGAAAGCCAATTTTCCCAGTACGTGTTGGAAAACTCCCTCCCCCATTGTATTGCTGTGGTATCTGTGTCAAAAATCAACTGGCCATAAGTAGAAAGATTTATTTTTGGATCTGTCATTCTGTTCCATTTTCTGTATATATATCCTTACACCAACAAGTGCTTAGACTTTGTTCTGCTGAAGGCTGCACTGAAACATTCTCACAAAATACATCACAACATCATAAAAATAAACAGGAAATGGATGAACAGTTCCATACAGTGTTACTTCAAAGTAACAGAAAGTGAACACCAACACATATCCCTCTCCCCCAAAAACAAAACTAACCATGAAGTAGAAAAATATGGCAGTGATACTTCAAGCAGAATTAAATATAACAAGCAACTGGGTAAATGTAAACCTACTCTGAATTAGAAGACAAAAGAACTAGGAGGTAGTAGAGGAGGGTAGTGGAAAGGAGGAAGGAAGGGAGGGTGTTCATTGAACTCAAATAAGAAAAGGAAGAAAATAATATCTCATAAATGAAAAATAAATTACAAGGTGCTAAAATGAAACTAAACTGAAAATAAAATTTGATAAAAGGCACAGAAAATGGCAGAAAACAAGAGAATGAAAAGGAGATGAAGAGAAAAGTAAAAAAAAAAAGTCAGGGAAAAAGTAAGTCCTCAATATCATCAACAGGTTCTTGGAAATTACCACTTTTAGTGAGATGACATATAACAAAACCAATTTAACCAATTTTATCAAAGACTAATAGATATAAACAAAAGGTAAGTTCCTATGGCATATTTCTGATCACAGAAACATCACCAAACTTCTAAATTAAAGACCTGATGTACTTCTAATATTAAACACTGATATAAAT
Source organism: Rhynchonycteris naso (assembly GCA_037038555.1). Taxonomy (NCBI): domain Eukaryota; kingdom Metazoa; phylum Chordata; class Mammalia; order Chiroptera; family Emballonuridae; genus Rhynchonycteris; species Rhynchonycteris naso. Next base: position 173,015,291 of record CM072998.1, read on the forward strand.
GTGAGCTGTCATGCATTTATGAAAGATTAATTAAAAATAGAAAGAGCCTGGCCAGTGGTGGTGCAGTGGATAGAGCAGGGGTACCCAAAATTTTTACACAGGGGGCCAGTTCACTGTCCCTCAGACCATTGGAGCCCGGACTATAAAAAGAACTATGAACAAATCCCTATGCACACTGCACATATCTTATTTTAAAGTCAAAAAACAAAACGGGAACAAATACAATATTTAAAATAAAGAACAAGTAAATTTAAATCAACAAACTGACCAATATTTCAATGGGAACTATGGGTGCGGATGCATCCTGTGTTCCTCTCACCAGTGAAAGAGGTGCTTCTTCCAGAAGTGCGGCAGGGGCCGGATAAATGGCCTCAGGGGGCCACATGTGCCCCGCAGGTTGTAGTTTGGGGACCCCTGGGATAGAGAGTCAACCTGGGACGCTGAGATCCCAGGTTCGTAACCCTGAGGTCGCCAACTTGAGCATGAGCTCATTGGTCTTGAGCGCAGGCTTAGCAGCTTGAACACAGTATGGCCAGCTTGAGAGTGGGATCATCAATATGATCCCAAGATTGCTGGCTTAAGCAGGGGTCATGGCTGGACTTGAGCCTCCCCCCACCCCCTCACTCCTTACAAGGCACCTATAATAAGCAATCGATGAACCACAAAAGTGATGCAACTATAAATTGATACTTCTCATTTCTCCTTACTCCCTCTCCCTCCCTCTACCCTCCCTCTCTCCCTTTCTCACAAAAAGGAAAAAAACCCAGAAAGTTATTTTCCAACCTGCTGAGTCTAGTCCAAGGACATCGGTGGCTGATGCCTATTCTGGCAGCTCAGGGTGAAAGGTGAAAACCCACCCTGGACATGACACCCCTCCATCACGGAGCACACCTGCACACATTCACCCATGCTCACTCATACTGGGACAATTCAGACATGTCAATTAACCTAATGTGCACATATTTAGGATGTAGGAAGAAACCAAAGTACCCAGAAAACACCTACGCAGACATGGGAAGAAAGTGCAGACTCCACACAGACAGTGACCCCATCCAAGAATCACTTTTGTTTCTCATCAACATTATTACAAAAGGATGCTGAACAAAACAATGATATTTGAGGACCTGCTGTAATAGAATGTGTGATAAGGCAAAGAAACAACAGCATTTTGTACAATTACATTCCTTGAAGAAGAAAAATAAAACAATAAAACAATATTTAACACTATAATCTAGGAAAATGTTTCAGAAATAAATTTATTTTTATGACTTCAGTCTACATACTGCTATTTTTAACAACATGGATGGATCTTGAAATTCTAAGCGAAATAAGTCAGATGGAAAAGAACCATATGATTTCACTCTCGTGGGATACAAAACTGAAAGCAACAAATGAACAAACACAAAAAACAAATATGAACTCATAGACTCAGAGGACAATATGGTAGCTACCAGAGGGAAGGGGGTTGAGGAGGTAATAAAAGGATAAGGAGATCAAATATATGGTGATGGAAGAAGATTTGATTTTGGGAGGTGAGCACATAATTCAATATACAAATGATATCTCATAGAATTGTACACTTGAAATCTATACAATTTTATTAACCAATGTCGCCTCAATACATGTAATTTAAAAATAAAAATTAATAAAAATACTATTCTGTAACCATAGAAAAAAGAAAAAAGAAAGAACATTCCAGATACCATAGAACAATTATATTACAATAGAACAATCGGTTCTAAGACATATCCTAACAAAGTTCTTTGACTCTAATAATTAATTTTCTAAATCTTCAAGGCCTCCTGATAAAAATATCAAATAACTGATAAAAGCAGAAGAATTAAATTAGTAGTAACCTTTTCAAAATTAAAATACAAGGCAAGACAAAAGTGTAGCTGTGATTTTTAAAAATTCAATGAAAGAAAGTGTGTCATTAATCTGTGTCATTAATACTATTACTAAAATAGTTTGGCTTCCATATTTTTTAATGTGTCTGACTAGGACTACCACTATTCAAATGGTTGGATTTTCATTTTTTTGACCTAGCAATTTAAAAAGGTTACACAACTCAAAGAAAAATCACTTTAGAAGGGAAAAATAAGTATATAGTGTGAGAATGGCAATGGTAAATAAAATAAATGATCCTAGGACTAAAGTAAAAATACTGAATTTTTGGTTTCGTACTGCTCCAAACAAGTTACTATATTTCAAATAAGTAAACTTTTCTGATTGCCTCAATTTTTTCATTTGTATTAGATTATAGGTAGTCCCCAGGTTATGAATGAGATAGGTTCTATAGGTTTAAAAATGTTTAAGTATTTCTATGTACAGAAAGGTAAAAATACTATCTTAAGACAAACATCTGTCTAAGTTGCACTTAATAGGTAAATGCACCAGTTCCAATTTACATACGGATTCAATTTAAGAACAAACCTACAGAACTTAATCTTGTTTAAAACCTGGGGACTGCCTGTATTCCCTTCAAGTCTACAGTTTTGTTATTGTTGTTGTAAGATTTTATTTATTGATTTTACTTGGGGGTGGTGAGAAGTATTAGTTGCTCTACTATAGCTGTTTAATGGTTGCTTGTTGTATGTGCCTTGACCAGGATAGCCCAGGATTTTCAACTGGCAACCTCAGGGCTCTAGGTCGGAGCTCCATCCACTGCACCACCACAGGCCAGGCTCTATGTCTACAATTCCTTATTGCAGAGGAAATAGACCTTCTATTTGTAGCATATATATCTACTTTTATGTTTACTATCATAAATTAATTATGATGTTTAGTTTCCTATTTATTATATTTGAAGACCTCCCTAAGAAAATCCAAATGAAATACTATCTTGTTAAAAAGGTATTAATTTTTGCCTGACCTGTGGTGGCGCAGTGGATAAAGCGTCGACCTGGGAACACTGAGGTCGCCAGTTCAAAACCCTGCACTGGTTCGGTCAAGGCACATATGGGAGTTGATGCTTCCAGCTCCTCCCCCCTTTCTCTCTTTCTCTCTCTCTCTCTCTCTCTCTGTGTGTGTCTTCTCTCTAAAATGAATAAAATAAAAATAAAGTAAATTTTTAAAAAAGGTATTAATTTTTGGCTTAATATTGGCTTAATTGACTCATGTATAAACCATTATCCTTTAAGTTAGAATTTTAAAAAATACCCATCTATTCAGAATCCTTATGTATGCTTTATACAATATAATTAATAAAACTTTTCAGTGTTTACCAAAAAAGAAAAAAATTGAAAATTTTACAGACCATAATTCATGAAGATTGGCTCAAAATAACTGTTTCTGCCAACAGTAAGCCTGACAATTATTCTGTTGTCTAATATGGCTCAGCCTAGTTTGACCTTGTTTTTACATCTCAGGCTTACGATTCTTGTTAAATTAGCATAGGAGACAAGCATATGGCATATGTCTAGGCAGATCATTTCTTTATCTTAAACTGAAATAAATGTGAAAAAAACAAAGCGTTTTCAATGTGCCCAGCTATTAAGATAATAAGGTATATTAGGACTGGTTAAGTTCATATTATTGCCTCGTAGGTGTTATGTTTGCTATCTGTAAAACTAGAAACTAAGTAGAGACATCTTTTCTAAAGCCTCAGTATGTGACTAAAAAACTAGCCAATGTTAAACATATTTCCAAAGAAGATAAACAATCTTAAGCTCTTTCAAAACAAAAATTAAAGGTTATCAGCAATTTGACAACCTAAAGATGTTTACAGGTTTTCACTGAATTTCTAGCTATGTTTAAGAAAGCTGATCAAAATACTATGAGGCAGATCAAGGGAGCTGAAGAACAAAAAGAATATTTCCATTTTCTTTTCAGCCTAATCTGGTCTCCTATGAATGTTCTAATTTTTGTTTTCTGACACACTAAATAAAGCTTGTGAAAGAGAAGTTACATTTTATTGTAGCTTTAATCAGTCTCAAGAAAAGCTGCGAGGAAATGAACTGCTTTAGGTCCTATAGTACTAGAACTAGAAAAGCAGTCACCATAGAAAATCCCAAACTCCAAAAAGTGTATATTCTAAGTGGCAGTGTTTAGGTTTGGAATGTATTCTTTTTATTAACTAAGCCAAATGATAAATATGACAGTATAATTTCATGTACAAAACCTGAATATTATATATTTTGGAATCCTTAGCTTTTATCCGTAGACATGTGGCATGTACTATTTGCATAGATTTTTTTTTCCACAAAGCTCAGAGCACCCACACTTCATAACTTTGCATTCAATTTATCCTAACATTTTAAGCAATAGGGGGTCCTTACTCATTATCTGAAACCCTCTGGTTACATAGAGCAAGTCCTCATAGGGTGAAATATTTAAAAACAAACCGTTTGTAAATTAGTGCATACTCCCCAGTGAAGACTGGCATTTATCTTCACCTATTAACTGTTAGTCCATGGTGCTTTCACTGATTGTCAGCTATGTAAATACCCAACATAGTAAAACAAACCTATTTCAAAACAACTGAAAATTTTTCACACACAAAAAAGGACTGTTTCATGCCTGGCCAGTCGTGTCATGGTAGGTAGATGTGAGGAACCAGGTTTGAAACCTTAGATCACCAGCTTGAGTGTGGGCTCATCTGGCTTGAGTGCGGGCCCATCCGGCTTCAGCACAGGGTCACTGGCTTGAGCATGGGATCATAGACATGATCCCATGGTCGCTGTCTGGAGCCCAGAGGTCGCCAGCTTGAGCAAGGGGTCACTGGCTTGGCTTGAGCCTCACTCACGCCCCACCCCCGTCAAGGCACATACAGAAGCAATCAATGAACAACTAAAGTGACACAACTATGAGTTGATGCTTCTCATCTCTTTCCCTTCCTGTGTCTCCCTCTCTCTTTCTGACTCTCTCTTTAAAATAATTTAAGAAAAGACTTTCATGAAGTCAATAAAATGGAGAAATGTATAGATCTCATGCAAAAATCGTAAATGAAATACGGTTTTTCAGTTGATTGGTCCTTAAATGCCAATAACGATAATAAAATTGAAAGAAACTCAAAAGAAAATGGGTTTATTAGTAAAGCATTAATAGAAGCCTCAAAAAAAAATAAAAGTCCTAGAATATTTCTTGTAAAATCAGCCCTCTTTATAATCATGTATTTTGTCAAAGTGAAACATGCCATTCATATTATGATCTTATATAGTCTGGTCGGAAAAACTATGACCACTTCCCACCCACCAATTCAAACTGACTTACTCCTTGTGCCTTCTAAGAATCCATGCAGAACTAAAATTATAACCTGTATTTTTTAATATAAGATAAAATAAGCTTATCTATATGTTTTACCTTTTATTTTTCAGTCTAATTGTCACCATTTATTATGATTTTTAATTCCATTGTAAAGGGATCCACTTTAAGGGTCTTTTTTTTCCTAAAAGCAGTTATTCTTATATACCATCTCTTTCAGTTATTTTTTAAACCTAGGTTACCATATCTTTCTGTGTCAAGAAAGAGAGATGAAAAAGTTTAAAAATTAAAATTTTCAGGGAGGCAATTATGGAAAGTGAAAAATAACCTAAGAAATATGGTGCTATACAGACAAAAATCGTATAACTAAAATAATAGGCTTTTGGTTTTGCCATTCATGTACAACTGAAAACAGAGCTGGACAGGGGTACTGAATTGCATTCTTCAGTTATGGCAAATCTTCAAGAAAATCATCTAAATGGAACCTTCAACCCCTGACACTACCATGTAATATTTTTTTTTCCTTATTGACCAACTTATCGGTCTATTACCTACGGTTCAAAGTAACTAAGCTTTGCATGTTTCTTCCCAAAGATAAATTCAGTAACATATCAAAAGAAAAATACACTGTGATTAGGTGGGGTTTATCAAGGCTAATTCAGTATTTCCAAAATCAGTCAATAAAATTCACTACTATATTGACAGTCTAAAGAAGAACAATTAGTTGATCAGATCAATTAGTGTAAAAAAGCGCATTTAACCAACTTTAATATCTAGTTATGATTTTTAAAAAACAACTGAGAACAGTAGGAATAACAAAGGACTTCCTCAGTCTACACAAAGCATCTATAAAAACAAATAATAAGAAAAACAAAAAACTACAGATAACATCGTACTTGATAGAGAAAGACTGAATGTTTTCCCCCTAATATTGGGAACATGGCTGGGCACACAGCAAAGATGTCCACTCTCTTCAAACTTATACAACCTTGTGCTGAAAATCTTAGCCAGTGCAATAAATCAAGAAAAAGAAAGGAAAAAAATAAAAAACAAGAAAAAAGCCATCCCTATTTGTAGACAACATGATTGTCTACATGAAAATCCTATGAAATCTAAAAAAAAACCTCATACAATTAAGTGACTTTAGCAAGGTCACAGGATATACTGCCAACACACAAAAGTCAATTGTATTTCCATATACCAGTAATGTGCATTTGGTAATAACTTAAACACTTTGCAGCAGCTCCAAAACAGATGAAATACTTAGGTAAAAATCTAACACAACATACAAAATTTGTATGCCAAGAACTATAAAATGCTGTTTAATTAAAGAAAACCAGAATAAATGGGGAAATATACCATGTTTATGAATTGGAAGACTTGACATAGCAGATAACAGCTGTCTTCTGATTGATCTAAAAATTTAACACAATTCTAATCAACACCCAGAGATTTTTTAATATAAACAATCTGATCCTAAATTTACATACAAAGACAAAGAAAAACATTTTGAAAAAGGGAAATAGCCTTGGAGGAATATGCATGATTTTAGACTTTTTCTTCCTTTTTGTTTTTAAAGGCTTTTATTTATTGAATTTAGAAAGAGGTGAAAGAGAGAAAGGGGAGGAAAGGAGTGGGAAGCATCAACTCGTACTAGTTGTTTCTCCTATGTTCCTTAACTGGGCAACCGAGGTTTCAAGCCGGCAACCTCAGCATTTCAGGTCAATGTTTCATCCACAGCGCCACCACACGTCAGGCTGATCTTAGGCTTTTTCTAAAGGAGTCAGCAACCATTTTCTATGAAGGGCCACTTAGTAAATATTTTGAGTTTTGCTGGTAATATAGTCCCTGTCACAGCTACTTAAGTCTGCTTTTTTTTTTTATCAAGAAAGTAGTCATTGACAATATGTTAAATGAATGGATATGGGTATATTCCAATACAAAAACAGTCATTGGCTGGATTTGACCCAGGTTCTGTGGTTTGTAATTTCCTACTAGAAGGCTATACTGATCCAGATTGTAGCATTAGCAAAAGGACAGACATACAGATTAAACAAAATAGAGAACCCAGAAATACATCCACACAGATATACCCAACTGATTTTTGGCAAAAGTACAAAGGCAATTCAATGGAGAAAGGACACTCTTCAACAAATAGTACTGGAACAACTGGACATCTAAGTGTAAAACCAGTGAACCTGAAACTAAAACCAATGCCTTATTTAAATACTAACTAAAAATGGATCATTGATCTAAATATAAAATATAAAACTTTTAGAAAAATACTCAGGTGGAATTTATCATCTGGAATTAGTCACAGAATTCTCAGACTTGACAGTAAAAGCATGATCCATTAAAAATGGTATCAACCTTTACCTTCAGCTACAAGAGCATGAAAAGACAAGCTACACGTTAGGAAAAATATCTGCAAATCACATAACAGATATAGTATTTGTGTCCAGAATATATAAAGTACTGTGAAAACTCAACAATAAGAAAAAAAAATTAAAATAGGCAAAAGACTTAACTTACACAGACACTTTAATAAGAAGATATATGGATGGCAAATAAGTACACGAAAAAAGTATTGAACATCATTAGCCATGAGGGAAATGTAAAATTAAAACCATAATGAGATACTCCGGCACACTTACTTGAATGTCTATACTAAAAATGTACAGACAATACCAAATACTTGTTAGCAGAGCTACTGGACTCTCATACATTGCTGGTAAGAATGCACAATGATACAGCCGTCCTGAGTTTAGCAGTTTCCTACAAAGTTAAACATATATTTATCATATAATCCAACAATGCTATTCTTAAGAATTTGCCCTAGAGAAATGAAAAATCGTGTCACACAAGAACCTGTACATGAATGTTTATAGCCATTTTACTCATAATTATAAAAACCTGAGAAAATAAATATCCTTCAACAGGTAAGTAAACAAACTGGCACATCTAAACAATAAAATACTACTCAGCAATAAAAAGTAACAAAATATTGATGCATGTAACATCTTGGATGAATACATTATACTGAGTGACAGAAGCTGGTCACAGATATTTATAATGTATGATTCAAATTACATTACATTCTTGAAAACCGTGTAAAATATTTTATTTGTATATTAAAGTTGGATTTAATGCTTTTCAAAATGTCCTTTAAAATATTTGATGTGGTAAAATTAATATCAGTTTTCAATGTTTTTAACATTATGGTATTTAAATGATTACATTATGAAAGATTCTAAGGAAATTCTTAATTACATTTTTAAAACTCTCAGAAGTTCAAAAATTATCAATACTTTAAAAAATCTATAACATTTAACCATATATTTTTATTTTTTACCCTTTACCCAATTAAAAAAAAACTTGCACAATAGACATGTATTTGACAGAAGATATGAACTTGAAAAGGACACCTGTGCTGAATCTTTGCCAGGTAAGGCCTGTGTTAAAAAGGTAATGGTATCCACAGTGCTTGAGGTGGAACCAAAAAACACACCCGGGCAAGAGTTTTTGGTAAATGAATCAAAATAAGAAAGCCCTGGTCATTTCTAATTGGTACGCTACAAAACTGGTCTGGGTTGGTATCATGTAAAACACCAAGTCACCTTCTTATAACAAGGATTTAGTTTTAATGAGCATACAAATAAACATGGGGATTTTGTTAAAATATTGATTTTTAATCGATCTGGGTGGAGCGCTTGACTTTGAATCTCTGTAAGCTCTCAAGTGACGTATATGTTACTGGCCTGGAAATTATACTCTGAGAAACCAGGCACTGAAGTTCACTGAGAAAAATGGCATGATTTTTGTCCAATTCAGTAAGAAAGAAATGAACATAGTAAATACTAAAATATAAGTCAGCCAGTAATATATTCCCTAAAACTGCTACCCTCCCATAAAACATGACAAAGTAATAAAGCAGTCACCTCCAGTCAAGATAGTCAGCTTAGCTGGTGGCCTTTAAAGTACAATTTCAAAAAGCAGAAGAAAGTGCATAAGAATTTTTGGAAATAAAAAGCACACATAATACAAAATGACAGGCTGTGAAGGGAAAAAGGGTGCTTAATATTTTAAAGTTCTCACTCTGCCCCTTTTCACTGTCCCCTAAAGATGACTCTAAGGTTGGCCTACTCATTTTCTTACCTTACCCTCCGATAGTGGGCCAGTTCTGCTGAATGAAATCTTTGAGACTTTAGAATGCAAAATTTGGAAGAAAGGAAGATACAGAGGATAAGAGAGGCATGTGGCATTAATAGACTATATGAAGTTTTTCTTCTGGATAGCCCCCAGAAGGAAATACATGACAGCAACGTCAGCATGAAGCAAGTGGATAGAAGAGAAAAAGAATTATTTTTTCTGAGGTGAGAAGTGGTGAGGCAGAGAGAGACAGACTCCTGCATGTGCCCGACCAGGATCCACCCAGCAAGCCCACTAGGGGGCGATGCTCTGCCCTTCTGGGGTCTTCTTCCATTGCAACAGGAGCCATTCTAGCACATGAGGCAGAAGTCATGGAGCCGTCCTCAGTGCCCCAGCCCACTTTGCTCCAATGGAACCTTAGCTGTGGAAGGGGAAGAGAGAAATGGAGAGAAAGGAGCAGATGGGTGCTTCTCTTGTGTGCCCTGGCCGGGAATCGAACCTGGGATTTCTACATGCCAGGCCAACACTCTACCACTGAGTCAACTGGCCAGGGCTGAGGAAAAGAATTGTTAAACAAGTATTGCATAGTGCCAAGCATCTAGCTCACCAACCTTATTCACCTCTGTTCCCTATCTCCTTCTCTCTGCACAAACTCTGCACAAACTAGCTTCTCCTTCAGCACTCCACCATCTTGGATGCTTCTCCTCTCCTCCACGTGGCCTTTTTCTTCTCTCCTCCAGCATGGGCTCCTCCTAGAACCTAATCACTCTTCCCCGGAACATGATCTCTCTTCCTTTTAAAACCTTTTGGCACCGTGCTCGCTTCGGCAGCACATATACTAAAATTGGAACGATACAGAGAAGATTAGCATGGCCCCTGTGCAAGGATGACACGCAAATTTGTGAAGCGTTCCATATTTAAAAAAAAAACAAAAACAAAAACAAAACTTTTGGCGCAAAAGCCCTCCCCCAACACACATTAATACAATCACGCCTATCCCAAGCAAGAAGGGCAACTAATATTATCACCTGGGTGACGGGCTTCCACGTGGGCAGCGCCATCTTTAACAAAGTGAGCATAATATATTTTATCTGCCCAGTACCTTCCAAACTTATTCTAAGGCCAGACTCACTCTGATATCAAAGCCAAACAGAGACACCAGAAAAAATAAAACTATAGACCAATATCCCTGATGAACATAGATTTAAAAATCCTCAACAAAATGCTAGCAAAACCAAATTCAATGGTACATTGAAAGAATTATACAATTGGCCTGATGATTGGTGGCACCGTGGATAGAGCGTCCACCTGGGATGCTGAGATCCCAGGCTTGAAATACCAAAGTTGCTGCTTGAGCGCAGGCTTACCAGATTGTGTGCTGGGTTACAGGCTTGATTGAGCGTGGGATCACAGACATGATCCCATGGTTGCTGGCTTGAACCCAAGGTTGCTGGCTTTAGCAAAAGGTTACCGGCTGGGCTTCAGCCCCTGGTCAAGGAATGCATGAGAAGCAGTCAGCAAACAGCTAAAGTGCCAAAACTATGAGTTAATGCTTCTCTCTCTCCCTTCCTGTCTCTTTCTCTTTCTGTCTCCCTCTGTCTTTCCCCCACCCTCTTTCTCTTGAAAAGAAAAAAAAAACATTAAACATTATACACTTGACCAAGTACGATCTATCCTTGGAATCCAAAGGTAGTTCAACATACAAAAATCTGTAAGTGGGACACACCACATTCACAGAACAATGGATAAAATTCACATTATTTCAATAGGTATAGGAAAAGCATTTGACAAAATTCTATATACACTTTCATGATTTAAAAATAAAAAACTCAACAAATTAGGCAGAGAAGAAACCTACCTCAACCAAATAAAGGCCAACATGTATGTGAAAAGGTGCTCAAAATCACTAATTATCATGGAAATGCTCTGACAAGCACTCCTATTCAGTCGAGGATTAGCCTTTTGTTCTATTCAGGTCTTCAATTAATTGGATAAATCCCACCCATATTAGAAAGTACAATCTGCTTTACTCACTCTAATTTAAATATTAAACATCCAAAAACACCTTCATAGAAACACCCAGAATAATGTTTGACCAAATATCTGGGTGCCCTGTGGCTTGATCAAATTGACACATAAACTTGACTGTAACATGGGTTCTGCTTAACCAAGTTTATTTACATAGTGGAAAGCCATTATATAGGTGATATTTTATAACACAAAACCACAATAGGCAGGAATTATATAGAGCTGAGACTGGTGAGGAAGCTATACAAACTAAATTAACATGAGAAAAGCAAAAACAAACAGAAACCTAACAAATGATCATGTTAACTAATTTGAAAACTTTACTAAAATTTGAGAGCTAAAGAAAAAGTGGATAGTCCAAAGGGGAGAAAAGGTACAGTAAAAGAGGAAAAGAAATTTCTAGTGGTTCTTCTCTTTAGTTTATAGAAATCATAGATGAATCAAACTATCTATGGAGAAGAACTAGTTTTGTTTCATTTTTAAAAATCAATCCAACATGCCCCAATACCTTTATAACATAAACTAAAAACAAAAATTTAAATGAAATTTAAAAATTAATGCCCAAGAAGCCTAACCAGGCAGTGGTGCAGTGGATAAAGCATCAGACTGGGATGCAGAGGACCCAGGTTCGAAACCCCAAGGTTGCCCACTTAAGCGTGGGCTCATCTGGCTTGAGTGTGGGCTCACCAGCTTGAGCACAGGGTCGCTGGCTTGAACATGGAATCATAGACATGACCCCATGGTTGCTGGCTTGAACCCAAAGGTCGCTGGCTTGAGCCCAAGGTTGCTGGCTTGAGCTAGGGGTCAGTTGCTCTGCTGTAACCCTCCGGTCAAAGTACATATGAGAAAGCAGTCAGTGAGCAACTAAGGTACTGCAACAAAGAATTGATGCTTCTCATGTATCTCCCTTCCTGTCTGTCTATCCTTATCTCTGTCACACAAAATAATAAAATTAATGTCCAAGAAGATTCTGGCTCAAGATAGCAACACAGGAGTATCTTGAACTCACATCATCACACAGTCGCACTGAATCTACAGTTACGTACAAAACAATTTCCTCTTAAATAGATCCAAGAAATAGCTGAGTAACCCCTACACATTGGGTAACTGATAAAAATCCATGCTGAAATGGGTAGAAGAGGCTGAGACACAATCTTGACATAAACTCCCTGCCATGGCAACCCATAATCAGAAGGGAACTCTCAACTCTGAGCTCCTCCCTGAGAAGCATAGGGTTTACCCCTGGCTCAGTTGGTAAGAACATCATTTCGATACAGCAAGGTCGTGGGTTCAATCCCCCACCAGGACACCAAAGAAAAGAGGGAGAGTGAGCCCAAACATCTAGTTCTGAAAGCCAATGTGGCTTGCAATGCAAGACTACCAAGGCTCTAGCAAACTGAGAAACTATTTTTATAGAGTTTGCAGGGACTCACCTGATTATGCCCCCAGGTCCAACATAGAGGTGCCAACTGAAAATCAGTCTTTCTGTGAATAAGACCTATTTGTTTATTTAAAGCTCTGTACTAAGGGGCAGGCTTCTAATTGTTAAAATCTAGTGGCCTACTGAACACTCCAAAGATGGAGGCTGGTGGGCACAATCTTTGCACTCTTCCTCTGCCTTGCTCCATCTTGCTGGTCTATCCTAAAAAGGCACTGCGCATTTATCTGACAGCCCAGTTTTTGTGCTGCCACCCAGGGAATATGACCTGTCCTGGTTCTGCTGGTCAGTTAGGCTTGCATTCACAGGTCCCACCTGACTATAACAAATGAAAGAAGAGTTTATAAATGCTTCCCCTAGGGCACAATGGTAAAGCAGCAGACTGAACTGCCCAGTCTTTCTATAAAAAGGCCTATTAGCTTATCTTCATAGCTGTTGCCTGAGGGACAGGTTTCTAATTAAACACATATCTAATGGCCAACTGTAATCCTTTCCAGAGACCTTGGAAGGCAGGCGCTATCTTCACACTTTCCCCCTGCCTCACTCCAGGTGCTGGTGTCTCTAAGAAAGGAGCTTGTGTACATGTCTAGCACTCTGGCTTTTATGTCTGCCACCCAGAGGACACATTGCTTGACAGCCTGGCTCTGGTGGCTGGCAGGCTAGTGTTAACAGGTTCAGTGTGATGGTAGCAAACAAAGAAATAGTTCTTAACTGGCTATCACCCCAGGGCTCAGAGTAGAGGCAGCAGACAGAAATATTCATCTCCCAGTCCTCCCCTATAAGAAGTATATTTGCATATTTTTAAAGCTGTTTCCTAAAGGTCTGGCTTCCAATAAGCCTAAATCTGGGTTCTGACTGCTATACTTTCCTTTAGGACACTGACAAGTCTTGGCACACCCTCAATTACTGGGAGCCACTGAGAATAAAGTAGGCTGCTTGGATAATAACACAGGTTTGAGAGACAACCAAGAGTTATAGCAGGGTTGGACGATTAGAATCATTCCTACACAAGGCCACTGCTTCAATACTGGAAGAAGTGGCAATTTTATCTAATACATAGAAACCCATACAGGGAGTCAAGAAAAATAAAGAAACATAGGAATATGTTCCAAATGAAAGCACAAGATAATATCTCAGTAAAAGACCTTAATGAAACTGAAGTAAGTACTTTACCTGATAAATAGTTCAAAATGACAGTCATAAATATGCACACTGATCTCAGAAGAAAAATGCATGAACAAAGTGAGAACTGCAGCAGAAATAGAAAATGCAAGAAAGTGCCAAATAAAAGTCACAGAGCTGATGAATACAATGACAGAACTGAAAAATACTACAGAGGTGTTCAACAGCAGACTAGATGAAGCATAAGAAAGGGTTAGTGAACTTAAAGACAAGGCAGTGTAATCATCAAATCAGAGCAGCAAGATAGAAAAAGCAAAAAAAGTGACGATAAGTAAAAGGAATCATGGGACAACTTCAAGCAACCATCATTCGCATTCTAGGGGTCCCAGAAGGAGAAGAAAAAGAGTTAGAAAACTTATTTGAAGAAATAATGGCTGAAAACATCCTTAAATTTGAAAAAAAATAAGTCAGTCATCCAGATTCAGGAAACCCAGAAAGGTAAAAATAAAATAAAAAAGATAAACCCAAAGAGACCCACACCCAGACACAGTAGGTTAAAGTTAAAGACTGTGAAAGTTAAAGACAAGGCTAGAATCTAAACAGCAGCAAGAGAAAAACAACTTGTTAAGTATAAGGGAACCCCATAAGACTATATAGTCTTATCACTATTTGTAGTGATTTATATATAACTTATAACATTTTTAAGCAACAACTATAGGCCAAAGGAAATGCCATGATATACTCAAAGAACTATGAGAAGAATCTGCCAATCAAGAATATTGTAACTGGCAACACTGTCCTTCATATTTGAAGGAAAGTTAAAGAGCTTTCCAGACAATCAAAAGGTAAGGAAGTTAATAACCACTAGACTAGCCTTACAAACAAATATTAAAGGGACTTTTTAAAGATGAAACAAAAGGGCACTAATTATTAACAGAAAAACATGAAAGTATAAATCTCATTGCTAAAGGTAAAAATATACTAAAATTCAAAATAACCTAAATAGTCTCATAGATATAGAGAACAAACTGGCAGCTGTCAGAGGGGAGCAGGATTGAGGGCTGGTTGAAATAGGTGAAGGGATTAAGCAAAAAAACAAAAAAACAGACACAGACAAAAGTATGGTGATTGCCAGAGGAAAAGAGATTAGGGAGAAGTGGAAGAGGGCAAAGGGGATATAAATAGTGGCAGAATGAGACTTGATTTTGGGTGGTGAGTGCACAATGCAGTATGCAAATGACATTTATATAGTTGTGCACATTTGAATTCTGTATGGTTTTATTAAGCAATGCCACTCCAATAAATTCAATTTTAAAAAAGGAAAAAGCAACCCTGGCCAGTGGTACAGTGGATGAAGTGTTGTCCCAGAGCACCTAGGTCACTGTTTTGAGCCCTAGACTGGGCACATATGAGAAGCAATCACTGTGTACACAACTAAGTGGTACAATGAGTTAATGCTTCTCCCTCTCTCTCTCTCCTTCTCTCTCTCTCTCTCTTTCTTTCTCTCAATCTCCTCCCTCCAACATCCTCTCTCAAATCAATGGGAAAATAATTTAAAAAGTAAAAAGGTAAAAAAAGAATAATGTACTCTTGTAAAAAGATAGCTTAATCCCTTTTAAAGCTACTGTAAAAGTTAAAAGACAAATGTAGAAAAAATAATTACTACTACAATAATTCATTAATGAATACACAAAACAAAAATATATAAATTTTGACATTAAAAGCAAAATGTGGGAGGGGTGAGAAAAATGTCAGGTTTAGAATATGTTCAAACATCAGTTATTAATTTAAAATAGACTGTTATAAATATAACTTGTTTTGTGTAAGCCTCATGCTAACCACAAAACAAAAACCTACAGTAGATACAAAAAAGAGAAATAGAAGGAATCTAAGCATGCCACTACAGAAAATCATCAGGTCACAAAGAAAAGGAGAACAAGAAAAGAAAAAAAATAAATTATAAAGTAGCTAGAAAGCAATTAACAAAATGGTAATAAGTGCATATCTATCAATTATTAATTGTAAATAGACTAAATTCTCCAATTAAATGACATAAAGTGGCCAAACTGATAATGAAATATATGCTGCCTAATAGAGTCTTACTTCAGATGTAATGACACTGAAAGTGAAGGCATTGGAAAAATACACAGCAGTCCCTCATTTATTGTAGGGGTTAGGTGCCAAACCCCCCACAATAGGTGAAAATCTGCGAAGTAGCGACCTTATATTTATTTTATTATTTCTATATATTCTAAGGCTTTATAAGACCTCCTCACACTCTTATAAACCTTTCCCACACTCTTATAAACACTCCCCATGCTCTTGAACACTTTCTACACTCTTAAACCTACATAATTTTAACAACATATAAAATTCTATATGGGTACTCCCCAGTGAATATACTATAATTTGAATGATGAAGATGATAATTTAATATTCTCTTAATACGTTTTAATTAATATTTTTTATTTTTTTAATTTTTTAGGCTAGAAAATGCTTATTTTACCACAAAAAATAATTAAAATAAATATATAAAAATACCTACATACTGCCAAATCCCATGATTTAGCAAAAAATCTGTGATACAAAATTAGATATATACAATTTAAAAATCCACGATACAGTGAGACCACTAAAAGTGAACCGCAATATGGTGAGGAATGACTGTATTCCATGCAAATGAAAACCAAAAGAAAGCTAGGGTAGTTATACATGTTTCAGATAAACACACTTTAAGACAAAGACTGTAATAAGAGACAAAGGGATTAATCAAACAAAAGGATATAACATTTATATATTATATCCTTTATTTATATTACATTATTTTACATAGTATTCACCCAATTAAGAAGTACCTAAATATACAAAAGAAATATTAATAGACCTAAAGGGGAAAATAACAAAACAAACATAGTAGGGGATTATAATCTCTCACTTCCATCATCAACAGGAAAGCAATAAGGAAACAATGGACTTAAATATCTTGAGAAAAATAAAAAAGAAAATAACATATCAAAATTAATGGGATAACAGTTCTAAGAGAGAAGTTTATAGTGATACATGCCTACATTAAGAAACAAGAAAGACCTCCAAAAAACCCCAAATTTACACCTCAAAGAACTAGAGAAACAAGAACAAATTAAGCCCAAACTTTGTAGAAACAAGGAAATAAAAATCAGAGTGAAAAACAAAATAAATCCTAAAAAAATGAGAAGACAAATAATCAGAAGTGAAAAACATTACACTGATACAATAGAAATACAAAGGTTCTTGGAGACCACTAGGAAAGATTATACACCAACATATTGGTTGGGCAACCTAGAAGAAATAGTATATTCCTGGAAACGTACAGCCTACAAAGGTGAATCATCAAAGTGTAGAAAATATCAGCAAAACAGTAATGAAAAGACTGAGTCACTACTTAAAATAAAGAACTCCCAAAAAGAAAAGTACAGGACCTGATGCTTCACTGGTGAATTCTACCAAATGTTTAAAAAAAGAATTAATACCAATCTTTTTAAAACTATTCTAAAAGTTAGAGAGCAGAGACTCCAAACTCACTATACATGGCCAGCATTACCCTGATACCAAAATTAGAGAAGGAAGCTATAACAAAAGTTACAGGTTAATATCTAGATGCAAAAATCCTTAACAAAATAACAGCAAACCTAACTCAACAATATATAAAAAGGATCACGCACTGTGATCAACTGGGATTTATTCCAGGGATACAAGGATGGTTCAGCATCTGCAAATCAATTAATATGATACATACCACATTAAGAAAATGAAGGATAAAAGATCATACAGTCATCTCAATAGATAAAGAACGAGCATTTGACAAAACTCAACATCCATTTATAATAAAAACTATCAATACAGTAGGTATAGAGGGAGTGTATATCAACATGCTAAAGGCCATATACGAACATCTCAGTACTAACATTATATTCAATGGTGAAAACTAAAAGCTTTTCCACTAAGACGAGGAACATGACAAGAATTCTCAAGTCATGACTCTTGCTGTTATTAGTTAACATAATATTGGAAGTCCTGGTCAAAGCACTTAGACAAGAAAAAGAAATAAAAAGCATCCAAATCAGAAAGGAAGAAGTAAAACTGTCACTATTTTCAGGTTACATAGGTAGAAAACCCTAAGACTCCACCAAAACAAACAAACAAAAAAACAGACTAATAAATTGAGACAATTTGTCACAGGATACAAAATCAATATACAAATATTTATTGCATATCTATACAGTAATATCAAACTATTGGAAAAAGAAATCAAGAAAACAATGCCGTTACAACTGCATCAGAAAGAATAAAATGCCTAAAAATAAATTAAACCAAGACCTGTAAACTGAAAGATATAGGACAATGATGAAAGGCACTGATGAAGACACAAATAAGTGGAAAGATAAACCCTACTCATGTATTGGAAGAATTATTGTTAAAATGTTTGTACTGCTCAGAGCAATCTACAGATTCGATGCAATTCTTATCAAATTTGAAGAAACATTTTTTCACAGATATAGAACAATCAATCCTAAAATTTGTATGGAATGCCTGACCTGTGGTGGCACAGTGGATAAAGCGTCGACCTGGGAACACTGAGGTTGCCAGTTCAAAACCCTGCACTGGTCTGGTCAAGGCACATATGGGAGTTGAGCTTCCAGCTCCTCCCTCCTTTCTCTCTCTTTTTCTCTCTCTCACTCTGTGTCTCCTCTCTAAAATGAATAAAATAAAAATTAAAAAAAAAATTTTGTATGGAACTACAAAAGACCCTGAAGAGCCAAAGCAGTCTTGAGAAAGAAAAACAAAGCTGGAGGCATCACAATCCCTAATTTCAAACATAAGCTGTAATAATCTAAACAGTATAGTATTGTCATAAAAACAGACACAAAGACCAGTGGAAAAAATTAGCCCAGAAATAATCCCAAACATATATGGTCAATTACTTTACAACAAAGAAGCAAAGAATATACAATGGGGA
Source organism: Rhynchonycteris naso (assembly GCA_037038555.1). NCBI lineage: Eukaryota > Metazoa > Chordata > Mammalia > Chiroptera > Emballonuridae > Rhynchonycteris > Rhynchonycteris naso. The sequence goes on from CM072998.1 coordinate 173,034,226, forward strand.
ATGGACAGTCTCTTTAATAACAGGTGTTGGAAAAACAACAGCTACATGCAAAAATATGAAACTGGACTACTATTTTATACCATAGACAAAAATTAACTCAAAATGGATTAAATACTTGAACGTAAGACCTGAAACCATAAGACTCCTAGGAAAAAATATAGGCACTAACTCCTTGACATCAATCTTGGTTATGATATTTTCGATTTGACACCAAAAGCAAAGGCAACAAAAGCAAAAATAAACAAGTGGAGCTATATCAAACTACAGAGCCTCGAAGAGCAAAGGCAACCATCCATAAAATAAAAAAGCAATTTACAGAACGGTAGAAAACATTTGCATGTCATATACCTGATAAGGAGTTAATATCAAAAATATGTAAAGAATCATACAATTTAGCAAAAAATCCCAATTTGATTTTTAAATGGGTAGAGAATCTGAAGACATTTTTCCAAAGAAAACACACAGTTGGCCAACAGGTACATGGAAAGGTGCTCAACATCACTAAACATCAGGGAAATGCAAATGAAAACTACAATGAGATATACTCTCAACACCCGTGAGATTGACTAGTATCAAAAAGATTGTTGGAGAGGACGTGAAGAAAAAGGAACCCTTGTGTACTGTTGAGTACGTAAATTGGTGCAGCTCCTATGGAAAACAGTAGGGAGGTTCCTCAACAATTTAATTTTATTCTTTTTTTTTTTTTAGAGAGGAGACACAGAGTGAGAGAGAGAGAGAAAGAGAGAAAAGGGGGGAGGAGCTGGAAGCTCAACTCCCATATGTGCCTTGACCAGACCAGTGCAGGGTTTTGAACTGGCGACCTCAGTGTTCCCAGGTCGACGCTTTATCCACTGCGACACCACAAGTCAGCCGGTTCCTCAACAATTTAAAAATAGAACTACTATATGATCAGCAGTTCCACTCCTGCTATTTATCCAAAGCAAATGAAAGCAATACTCAAAGCTATCTGCACCCCCATGTTCACTGCAGCATTATTTATAATAGCCAAGACATGGAAACAACCTAAGTATTAATCAGTGGATGAAGTGAGAAGAAAATGTGATGCACACAGAAACACACACAATGGCAAGTTGGATGGACCTTAACTTTTTCTGTTGTTTTTTTATTAAAGCATCACAGTGGTCACCATAACACTCACAATTTTCTTAGTCTGATACTGAAATTATCCAATAATTAAGCATCCTTGCTATAAAACTAACAAGACCAGGGTACAACCAGGAAGGTTTTTCTGGAAAGCAATTCTCATATCAATTTAGTTTACTTCTACACTGTTCACATCATAAATTATAATATGTATACCTCTATTTTAAAAGACTTTTGATTGTAGCCTGTATTTCAAAACAAGCTAGAAAGTGTTTTTAAATGCCTCTCTTCCACTATTAGGGGCCAATCTCAGTAAGAAGGTCAATAGTAAAGCAAACAATCATTAAGCATTTACTATGCCCCACATTCTGCCAAGTGCTTTAGGTCACATGCTAAAGTTACCTATCCTCCACTTAAAGAATATAGCTGTTTATTTATTTAAGTAGAAAATAAATTTTAAAATGACATGGAAAGGGTAATTTTTATAAAAATGAATGTAAGGGTTTAAAGAAAGGAGTAATATTAGTATAGTTTGGAAAAGAGCTATCCAGACTAGAGATTAAAAAGGTATGGCCCAAGGGCCAAGTCCTGATTGTCACCTGTTTTCATAGAGCTCACATGCTAGAATAGTTTTTAAGTTTTAAAATTGTTTGAAAAAGAAAACCCCAAAGAACTACAATATTTTGTGGCACCTGAATCAATGTCTATAAATAAAGTTTTATTTGAGCACAGCCATGCTCGTTTTTATACATATTGTTTATGGCTGTTTTCATGCTACAATGACAGAAATGAGCAGCACTATTCATGACTCTTTGGCAAACTGAAAATTACTATTGACACAGTTTTAACTCCACAGCATTTCAAGTGCCATGCATATTGCCATACAACAGTTCTTTTATTTTATTACCAGTTCATGCCCATCATATCAAAACAAGAAAATTGGTCTTCAAATGTCATGCTTTTAAGGCACAGTAGAGTGTAGATTGTTTGTTACCCATTAGATGGGACAACATTGTTTTTTATGCAGTGACATTATAGCTATGGTCAAAACAATACAGTAGATATCAATATTATTAGACAAAGGATTCATCACAATATCCCCTGCCCATGGGCAAAGAATGGTCAAAAAATTATAGAATGTAATATGGAGTGTTTCATCATAGAAGAGTTTCTCCACAAAAATACAAAAATGAACATGAGGATATGACTAAAGTCAGTTTCTGAGTGGCTCATTTGTGAGTGAAGCAAGGAAAGCTATTTACTGTGATGAATTAATTAAATCATGTTCAATTATAACAGCTGAAGAAATGTGTCCAGAGAAAGTAATTTTGTGTGAGACGATCAGCCATTCGGCAAGTATAACTGCTCAAAAATTGAGGACATTGCAAGCAACATTAATAGTTGATTTAAAAACAAGGCAAAAAAAAACCCCCAGAAAATTATTTCAAGTGTTTTCATTTGGTCATCAGATGTTATGAATATTGCTGTTTTTTTGAGAAGTTGATGACAAGTTTGGAGTAAATGAAGAATTAGCCTCACCTGACCTGTAGTGGCACTGTGGGTAGAGCATCGACCTGGAATGCTGAGGTTGCCAGTGCAAAACCCTGGGTTTGCCTGGACAAGGCACATATGGGAGTTGATGCTTCCTGCACCTTACGCCCCTTCTCTCTAAAATGAATAAAAACTAAAAAAAAAAAAATTATAAAAGAAATAGCCTCTATGAATAATCTGAGTGAAACAACTTCACGGAAAAATATCTTCAAAGAAGTTGAGAAATTACTAATTCAATACAACCTAAAGTGGAATCTGCTAGGATGCTTTACAACTGATGATGTTAATATATGGGGAGAAAAAAGAAATTTACAAAGCTTGTAAAAATGTAAGGTGTTTCCATTTTATGGTTATTTGTTGTATCTATTATTTAATCAGCAGGTAGCTTGCAAAAATTATTTGAATCTATCATGTGTTGGAGATAAACTACATTCACTTTTGTGGGCTTACCCATAATGTTTTGTGAACTTTTTCAAAAATAGAAGTTGACTATCCTGTCATGCCCTATCATGCATAAGTTCTAAAACAGCAGTGGTAAAATTTTATTGTGACTTTTAGCTCTGTGGTGGGACTGAAATTTTACTACATAAGAAAAACCACTGCCTGAGCAGGCAGTGCACAGTAGATAAAGCGTAGGACTGGGACACAGAGGACCCAGGTTCAAGGCCCCGAGGTTGCCGGCTAGAGTGCAAGTTTATCTGGTTTGAGCACAGCTCACCAGCTTGAACCCAAGGTCACTGGCTTCAGCAAGGGATCACTCGCTCTGCTGTAGCCCCCCGCCGCCCCATCAAGGCACATATGAGAAAGCAGTCAATGAACAATTAAGGAGACTAAGGAGCCACAAGGAAGAATTGATGCTTCTCACTCTCCCTTCCCGTCATCCCTCTGTGTTAGACAGGAGGGGAGGAGAGGGGAGGGGAGGGAAGACCACCTTGACCACTTTTATCTAACCGAATGGCTTAGTAAAATAGCTTTGGCTGCAAACTTGATAAAGCTTAATAAATTAAACCTAAAATTAAAAGGCAAATGAATTATGAAAAATTTTACTGAAATTAAGTCATCTTGATTTTTGAATCACAAATATTGTCAAGTTGTGTGTTCAAGAGTTTAACCAAGAAATGAGAGAAAAACAAGATGGTGATGGAGTAGATGGACATTCCAACTGCCACCTCCCACATCCAAATTGGATTACAATTTAAGAACAATCATCTTGAAAAACCAACTTTGGACTAAATGAAGAGCATCTGTAACCAAGGATCACAGAAGAAGCCACAGCAAGACTGGTAGAAAGGGCAGAGATACAGAAAGGGCTGCCCTGTTCCCAGGAGCAAGTGGGGCAAAGGGTCTGAAGGGACTCTCACTGCAGGGAGGGTCACCTGAGAGGGGAGAATCCTCAGCCCCAGGTTCGGTGCCTCAGCCTAGAGCCCCAGAGCCTATAAGAGGTGCCAACACACCATTTGGCAGTGAAAAGAGCCGAGGTTTCTGTCTGTGAGAAGAGATGGAGCTCTCGGAGATGCAGGCTCTGTCTTAAAGGGCCTGTGCAGAAAATCTCATTCACAGTCACATATCCAGGGCTCTGGCAAAAGGGAGGGCTGAAAGGACTAGAGTTGCATAAGGAGAGTGTGAAGTTGGAGGCCCAGGGAGAGAGACTGGGGGTACAGCCACCGGAACCCCTGTGCTGAGTCATTCTCCAATATTGCAGTCACCATCTTTCTTGGGTGGAACAGTGCCCTCTGAGCTACATAAGCCTAGGGAAAAACAAAGGGCCTGCCCTCAGGAATCCCTATTTCCCACACCATGAACCTGGTTTTTCTGAGAAGTCAGCCAGGAAGCAGGTGGTCCAACAGTAACTCAGTTTTCTCTCATTGACGCCAGTACTTCCCCCCGCCCACACTCCCAAGTCTATGACTGGTGCTTCCACCCCACAGGAGACTCAGTAGAACCTGTTTAAAGTGTGGGCAGACCACACCTCTAGGTTTCAGAGGCCACACCCACTGGACTCCTGGGACCACACCCACTGAGGTCTGTGAAAAGTCTGGACAGACTGACACCTGAGGCCAGGGCGGGGGGAGCAGAGCTACACCTACCACTGTTCCTAAACCTTGAATTGCTGCAGGCTCTAGACTCTACCAGAGGTTTTTTCAGTAGCCAAGGCCAACTAGCAACCAGCTGACAGAGGCTGAAGAAGGTGAGACTAAGGAAACCTTGACCTTTTAAGCAGAACTTCCCCTAGGCCCAGTGTAGATAAAAGCCAGCCTGGGTGTGCAGCTTGGTGTTTCCATGTGCACTTGGGCCCAGCCAAGGCAGCCACAGACTCCGGATTACTTGTAGCTCCCAGAAGGTTGCAGTGTCTCCTGCTAGTCTGTGCCTTGTTGCAGTGTCTCCTGCTGGTCTGTGCCAGGTTCCCTCCAGGGAGGCCCAATGCTGGCACATCCAGTGGTCAGCTGTGGAGAACATAGATTCAGGACCTAACAACCCTTGCAAGTGGGGTATCCTATAGAAGGGCTCCTCAGACCGGACACAGCAGAGGCAAGTTCCACTGTCTGTGATCAGCATCTGCACAGTGGCTCATGTGCATTGGATAAGGTGGAGCTTCATAGTCAGCTGGCCCGGGTGCTGGATATCTTGCCCTTCTGGACTAGTTTTCACAGGGAGAAGGGAGAGAGGCTCAGAGCATGGGCATTTAATTGTGGGTCCCTGTGAACCTATTGTTGCATCTGGTCAAGGGGCTTAGCCACTTTCCGGGGGGAGGGGCACAGTCAGCCCCAGGAGAGGACTCTTTCAGTCTTCCTCCCTGAAACCAGGGTCTCACCAGGTATAAGAACTTCTACAGAGGAAACTGTTGGCCCCACTCGATCTGAATCTGCTGCTCACCTTGCTGGGGAGAAATAAAACTTGAGTATCCAACATTGGCAGAGGGATTAGGCTCTGGAGTAGGGGCCACATTCTTCATATTCTCCTGACCAAGAGACCCCTGAAGTAGGGGGTCTCACACTAACATTGTATTTCCAACCTCAGCTGCCCTAACCCACCAAGCTTGCAAACTTTAGTGGGATTGGTTGGGTGAGACCAATCTGAGTACTACAGTCTTTCTACAGAAGACTGTGGGAAGACCAGGCAACTGCAAGAGGAGGTGGAACAGCTGAAAAGCAGAGGCAAATATTATGGAGCTTAGGGTTTTTAAGGAGCTGCTGTCATATATAAGTAGGAAGAGGCTGAGCCTTATACATAGGTTGGTAGGTTGGCCCCTCCCACACTACCCAGGAACAGGAAACACAGATACAAACTGTGACCAGAGAAGTAGCTTCACACAGGTAGCCCACAGCAGGTTACAAACAATGGCTGATTCCAACCCAAGAAAATCTAGAACCATCACAACTGATAGTGAGTGACAGACAGCACCAACCTTAGACTCAGCTAACTACACAAGCAGCACGCCCAAAGGAGGAGTCCAACAAGTAGCAGACACTGTGGAGAATAAATACACCTAATAGGACAGACACTGTACAGTGTCTAATACATACGATCAAGGTTAACCCTTAGAACCAGCCAGCCTGAAAAAATAACTGCATCCATGAGAGGACCAACTACATTCGATACATACAACAGGAGGGAAAATACTACTCTCAAGAAGCATTCCTAGAGCAAGGAAATCAAAAGGTCAGTACCACTGAGTCCATCTTCCTTATAAAGACACCCCAACAAATTTACAAGTCACACCGTGCTACCTAAAACAAAGACAAAATGGGCAAAGAAATACAACCCAAATGAATTAACAAGAAAAATCCCCAGAAAAGAACCAAATGAAATGGAAGTAACCAAACTACCAGATGCAGAGTTTAAAATAATTATTTTTAGGATGCTTAAGGATTTTACAAATGTCTTTTTTTAATTTTTATTTTATTCATTTTAGAGAGGAGACACAGAATGAGACACAGAGAGAGAGAGAGAGAGAGAGAGAGGAGGAGCTGGAAGCATCAACTCCCATATGTGCCTTGACCAGACCAGTGCAGGGTTTTGAACTGGCGACCTCAGTGTTCCCAGGTCGACGCTTTATCCACTGCGCCACCACAGGTCAGGCGGATGCTTAAGGATTTTAAAGCAACAATGGATGGTCATAATGAGTACCTACATAAAGAGATAGCAAGCATCAAAAAGAACAATGAAATAAAAAAGAATGACAATGACAATATCAGAAATGAAGACAGCACTAGAAGGAATCAACAGCAGGCTGGATGAAGCAGAAGACCAACTCAGCAATTTAGAGGACAAGATAAACGAAAACACAGAAGCAGAGCAGCAAAAAGAAAAGAGGCTTAAAATTACTGAAGAAACTAAGAGACGTCTGTGACATGAAAAGAAACAACGTCCGCATCATAGGAGTTCCTGAAGGATAAGAGAATGAACAAGGAATAGAGAACCTGTTTGAAGAAATCATAAATGAAAATTTCCCTAACTTGATAAAGGAAAAAGTCACACAAGTTCAAGAAGCACAGAGAGTCCCCTTAAAGAGGAACCCTAAGAGGCCCACACTAAGACACATCATAATTAAAATGCCAAAGTAAAGAGACAAAGAAAGAATGCTAAAAGCTGCAAGAGAAAAGCAGTTAATTACATACAGAGGAGCCCCCATAAGGATGATATCTGACTTCTCAACAGAAACACTTGAGGCCAGAAGGGATTGGCAAGAAATATTCAAAGTGATGCAAAACAAGAATCTACAACAAGGACTGCTTCATCCAGCAAGGCTATCATTTAAAATTGAAGGAGAAATAAAAAGCTTCCCAGACAAAGAAAAACTCCACAAATTCATTACAACCAAACGAGTAATGCAAGAAATGTTAAGGGGCCTGCTATAAAAAGAGCCAAAGGAAAAAGAAATCAAGAGAAAGAGGATTGTAGATTTAAAGAATAAATTGGCAATAAATAAGTACATGTCAATTATAACCTTAAATGTAAATAGATTTTATGCTCCAATCAAAAGACATAGGGTAGCTGCATGGGTAAGAAAATGGGACCCATACATATGTTCTCTACAAGATATTCACTCAGTTCAAAAAATACACATAGACTGAAAGTCAAGGGATGGAAAAAAGTTTTTCAGGCAAGTGGAAATGAATAAAAAAAGCTGAGGTAGCAATACTAATATCTGAAAAACTAGGCTTTACAACAAAGGCTTTATTTAGTAAGGGATAGAGAAGGTCACTACCTAATGATAAAGGGAGCAGTCCAACAGAAGGATATAACCATTGTAAATATTTATGCACCTAATATAGAAGCACCTAAATATATAAAGCAGATACTGAGGGACATAAAGGGAAAATCAATAGCAATACTATAATAGTAGCGGATTTTTAATACCCCACTAACATCAATGCATAGATTTTCCAGACAGGAAATTAACAAAGAAACAGAGTCCTTAAATGACACACTGTATCAACTGGATTTAACTGATATCTTCAGAACCTTTCACCCAGAGTTGAAGAATATATTCTTTTTAAGGGCTAACAGTACATTCTCTAGGACAGTGGTCAGCAAATTTATTAATCAACAGAGCCAAATATCAACAGTGCAACGATTAAAATTTCTTTTGAGAGCCAAATATTTTAAACTTAAAATATATAGGTAGGTACATTCCTTATTGAGGTAGTGCCCGCACGTGGTATTTTGTAGAAGAGCCACACTCAAGGGGCCAAAGAGCTGCATGTGGCTTGTGAACCATGGTTTGCCAACCACTACTCTAGGATAAACCACATGTTAGGACACAAAACAAGTCTCAATAAATTTAAGGAGATTGAAATCATATTAAGCATCTCTGATCACAATGGTATGAAACTAGAAATCAACTACAATAGAAAAACTGAAAAACATTCAAACAGTTGGAGACTAAATAGCATGTTATTAAATAATGAATGGGTTAACAATGAGATCAAGGAAGAAATAAAAAATGTCCCTGAAACAAATGTAAATAAACATACTACAATTCAAAATCTATGGGACACAGCAAAAGCAGTTCTGATGGGGAAGTTCATAACATTACAGGAATATCTTAAGAAGCAAGAAAAAGCTTAAATAAACAACCAAACCCTACCCCTAAAATAACAAGAAAAGGAACAACAACCAAAGCCCAGAGGAAATAGAAGGAAGGAAATAATAAAGATCTGAGTGGAAATAAATGACATAGAAGCTAAAAAATATATAAAAATCAATGAAACCAAGAGCTGATTCTTTGAAAAGGTAAACAAGATTGATGAACCTTTAACCAAACTCATCAAAAAATAAAGATAGAGGACCTAAATAAATAAAATTACAAATGAAAGTGGAGAAGTAACAACATAGACACCTCAGAACACAAAGGATTGTAAGAAAATACTATGAACATCTATATGCCAAAAAATTGGACAACCTAGGTGAAATAGATAAATTCCTAGAAACATAAAACCTTCCAAAACTCATTCTGGCAGATCAGAGAACCTAAACAGACTAATTACAACAAATGAAATTGAAACAGTTATCAAAAAACTTCTAGCAAATAAAAGTCCTGGACCAGAGGGCTTCACAGGCAAATTTTACCAAACATTCAAAGAAGAACTAATACCTATCTTTCTCAAGCTATTTCAAAATTTCAAGAGAAGGGAAGACTTCCAAGCTCTATTTATGAGGCAAGCATTATCCTCATTCCAAAACCAGGTAAAGACATTACAAAAAAACTATAGACCAATATCCCTGATGATCATAGATGCTAAAATTCTCAACAAAATATTAGCAAACCAGATCCATCAATACATCACAAAGATCATACATCATGATCAAGTGGGACTTATTTCAGGGAGACAAGGCTGGTACAATATTTGCAAATCAATAAATGTGATTTATCACATAAAAGGAAGGGTAGCCTGACCACGTGGTAGCACAGTGGACAGGGACACAGAGGACTCAGGTTTGAAACCCCAGTTTGAACACAGGCTCATCAGGCTTGAGTATGGGCTCACCAGCTTGAGCATAGGGTCACGGGCTTAAGTGTGGGATCATAGACATGACCCCATGGTCCACTGGCTTGAACCCAAAGGTCACTGGTTTGAAGTCCAGGGTTGCTGACTTTAGCCAAAAGGTCGCTGGCTTGAGCCAGGGGTCACTTGCTCTGCTGTAACCCCTCCCCCCAGTTAAGGCACATATGAGAACGCAATCAATGAACAACTATGGAGCCGCATATGTAGGTCTCTCATCTAAACTAAGACAAATACAATTACAGGATGGGGACTGTCATAATTGACAAAAAACTAAACGAAGTAGTAACACTAGCTTTTATAGGAAAAATAAAAGTGGCATATATTTAAAAGACTGTAACATTCCAGAGTCAGAAATAATCACTTTATACCTCAATCTTTTTAGATATCCATCTAGACTCTGGATCATAAATTTTAACACATTTGATATGGAAGTTAATTTTCTTTTATATGATAAAATTGGTATAGAGTCAATGAAGATTGACAGTAACATGGTGAAATTGGTGTCTATTAAAATTTTTTTTGAACTTTTTTTTAGTTTAGCTCAAAAACGTCAAGATTACAGGAATGAAAATTACTATTTAAAACACAGAGTACCCCTGGCTGTTTTTATTGTCTGTAGAAGACTCTTAAAACATACATAAATTAAAGCAGAATAGTTTGTTTGTTTGTTTAGTCATAAGAACAATTTGTTGTCAATTGGGGAAACAAAACTTTGAATCAGTTTCTGACAGACTGTTAATTTTATACTCCTAGAAATCTTCCAGAAGAGAATAACCATCTTACTGTATGATTCAAGCTTTTATCCACTTAAACGAAAAAGCCAATACATTATTTATTTTAAATCCAGAAAAGTCCTACAAAAGTATATTAAATCCAGATTTCACAGCATGGCTCCATCTTGTATTTAAAATGTTATGAAATGTTTTAACTATGTACCTAAACAAAACATCCCAGTGTATACAAAAATGCCCCCAAAGAGCAAGTAATTTAGAGTTAAGAACAGACTAGTAACATGTATTTTTATAGAAATATAATCATCATCAAGGTATTTCTTGGTAGTAGGACTACAAGGAGGAATGAAATGCTGCTGATAAGCTTTGGAAAACTTGCCTACTGGGAAGGTAGACTAAATGAATAATAACATGAGTTAACATATACGTGGTGCCAAACGTGTGGTATGTGCATGCATATACCAAGTACTATACTGGGACTTATAAATACCAGCAGTTACTTGTTTCAAGGATGAGAAATGTACATTAATACCAACTAATATACATCAATAATGAGGAATTAGATTGTGGCAGTGACAACACTTCCTATACATTTAAGTAAAGGTGTCTCTTTTAAAAGCATTATTTTAATGTACAAAGTGAGGGCCAGCAGGTATATCACTGCTTTGAGAGCAAATACTCACTAATTTGAAGTGTGGTTATTGCTTTCTCTAGAGTTTTTAGTATTTTAAGTTATGATTAAATAGTTCTCTTTTTAGTGAAGATATTAAGAGATTCTGTTAATTTTTATTAAGGTCCTTTATTAGGTTTAAAGATAATTTAATTTTTTATTTTAGAAGGAGAAATAAATGAAGACTGCCTAGGACAGGTAAAACACTTTTGATTACTATTTCTTATTAGACCTTAAATTCCAAGAGAAAAGCATATACTATATGTGATTTTTTTGAATTCTCAAATATTTGCCTACTGCTGTATATTAAGTGCAAACATTTTTCTAGAAAACTAATCAGCTTATCAGTATTTCAAAGTTGTAATTATGAAAATATTTCTGAAAAATAAAAATTGTGCATATGAAACATATACAAATGAAATTATATATCTGAAATTTGCCTCAAAATACTTCAGTGGGGAGAAAGTAGGGATATAGGTGACCTTAAATCAGCATGAGTTGATAATAGATGAAGGAGAGTGGTGGATAATATAGCAGTTTACATATACCATTCTCTATTCTTTGGTATATGTTTGAAATTATCCAGAATTAAAAGTTTAAGTATAGCCTGACCAGTCGGTGGCACAGTGGATAGAGCATCGGATTGGGATGTGGACGACCCAGGTTCGAGACCCCGAGGTCATCAGTTTGAGCGCAGGCTCATCTGGTTTGAGCAAAGCTCACCAGCTTGGACCCAAGGTTGCTGGCTTGAGCAAGGGGTGGCTCGGTCTGCTGAAGGCCCGCGGTCAAGGCATATGTGAGAGAGCAATCAATGAACAACTAAGGTGTTGCAACAAAAAACTGATGATTGATGCTTTTCATCTCTCTCTGTTCCTGTCTGTCTGTCTGTCCCTATCTATCCCTCTCTCTGACTCTCTTTGTCTCTGTGAAAAAAAAAAAGTTTAAGTATAAAAGTTTTATAATAAGGACAGTTATCAAAATAACTTTATTACATTTATGTGTAATATTAATTAGCAATACCTGTGAGTTCCCTCTTGATATTGTGCCGCTGACATTACATTGAAGTTCATTTTGAGAGGAGGTATCAATGCCTTGTTAAACCAATTTCAGAAAGCCTAGTTATAAGTCAGAGAAAGCCTCATCATTTTATTAAAAGTCCACAGTGGACTATAATAACTGATTCATTATGAGACTTGCGTTTAAATGATAGTTCCACAATTACTAGCATTATAACTTTAGAAAATCATTTCATCTCTATAAGCCTCAACTTCCTCATCTGCAAAATAGAGATAATTCCACATACCCCACAGGATTTCTGTGAGACTCTATTGTGACCATCTATGTGGTAGGACTTTGTTAAATTATATGGAACTATAGTAGTAATAACAATAATAATCAATATTAGTACTTTAATCTTCTTTATGGACACATCTATACTAACAAAACTTTTTAAATTTTTTTATTTGTTTAGAGAGAACTACTCCATATTAACTGCTAAATATATGTGCATAATAATTTGCATTTAATTTGTTAAAGCTTTAAAGAAACCTAACCATAAATTTTGTATTTTTAAAATAGCTTCTTTCTGTAGAACCCTTACTAAAGAAATAATACTGCATTCTGTCAAAATTTTACAGATACACAAGTATACATGATAATCAAGAAAGTGACTTCCCAAGGGTCTTTCTGGAGGAGCCATACAGAACAGGAGAAACGTCCATTAGATAGAATGCTTATCATAACCTAACCAGCTATAAGTCTGAGTTCAGATTAGCACTAACTCACATAAGCTTCATTTTCAACTTTCATGTTCCTTATTTTAGAAATCATTAAATACAGTTAAAATACAGATTTTTACAACCTATCATTATTGCTTGTAAAGGATTTTCTCATTCAAACTTTTCATGTGCTACATTTTAAAAGTAGGATTTTGTGTATCTTTGTATAATTTTCTCTTAATAATTTTTTCAATATATGTCTCCTTATCAACTATTTATCAACTTTAATCAACTGAATATATTAAATAGAGATAATTTTTAAATAAAGTAATTAATGCTTATATTTATCAAGTGCTTATTATCTGACTGGCACTGGTTTCATTACTTTAAATATTTTAATTCAGTTAATTCTCACAACAACCCTATGAGGTAAATACTACTACAGCTAGTGCTCAACTTACGAACACGATTGGTTCTGACAGACTAGTCGTAACATGAGTTGGTCATAAGTTGAGTAGGCTAAATGTACAGTACTGTGAAATGATGTTATAAAAATCTTTAAGTCATATTTTATTATAATTTTCTTTCATTATTGTTATATATCATAATTTTCTTTGTTCATTTTTATGCCATTTGTATCATCTCTACACCATTTTGTTTCTAATTTTTTATTCATCAGGTTTAAGTAAAACACTGCATTACCAGTACAACTAGTTTAATATTTGCAAAACATACAAAATTACAAAATACAGGTGCATACAAAAACTGCTCCAGACACGGAGCAGTCATGGCTAGCGATTGTGGTCGTAAAGTCGAATGGTCGTAAGTTGCATAGGTCGTAAGTCGATCAATACCTGTATTAACCTCCTTTTATAAACAGCAGACACAGAAATTAAGTAGCTTCCCCACATTCACACAACTTGTAAGGCATGCAGCTGGAATTCAAACCCAGTCTGGCTCTACACCAGGAATTCTCAACCTCAGAGGTACTGACATTATTTTTGGACTGGATAATTCTTTGTTTTAGGGGGCCCTCCTGGTGCATTGCAGGGTGTTCAGCAGCATCCCTGGCCTCTATCTACTAAATGCCAGTAGCTCCCCCACCCAAGTCGTGACAACTAAGTAATGTCTCCAGACATCATAAAGTGTCTCCGTGGGGGAGGGGGAGAAATCATGAATGATTAAAGCAGTATAGTTTATGTTAGTATATCTCACCAGAATTTAAAAGATAATTTAAAAGAAAGAAATGAACCCACTAGAGTTCTAACTAGCTCTAGGCAAGATTTTAAGAGGGATTTGTGCTAATAACAAAAGCTGAGGGAAGAATTTGAGTTCTGTATTAAGCATTTTTAGATAGCTTTAAAAAAATTACTAAATTTCTTGGAGTGACATTGATTAATATGATTATATAGGTTTCAAGTGTACAATTCTATATTACCTCATTTGTATATTGCACTGTGTGTCCACCACCCAAAATTAAATCTCCTTCCATCATCAGATATTTGACCCATTTTACTCCCTTCTACCTTCCCTCCCCCGACCCCTATTTTCCTCTGGTAACCACCATATTGTTGTCTATATGGTATCTCGAAATCTTGTTTGTCTTGTTTGCTGCTCTGTTTTATATCCCATATATGATTGAAATCATATGGTTCTTAACTTTTTCTGATGATTTTTCTGAGCTTGATATTCTCAAGATTCATCCATGTTATAAAATGGCTGTATATTTCTCCTTTTCTGATGGCTGAGTAATATTCCATATTGGATATGTACCATATCTTCCTTATTCAACCGTCTGTTGAAGGAAACTTTAGTTGTTCCCATGTCTTGGCCACCGTGATTAATGCTGCATTGAACATAGAGGTGCATATATCTTTGTGAATAAAAGTTTTCAAATTTTCAGGTAGATAACCAGAAGAGAGGTTGCTGAATTACTGGTAACTCTATTCTTAATTTTTTGAGGAACCACCATACCGTTTTCCATAGTGGCTGTACCAATTTACATTTCTACCAGTACTGTATGAGGGTTCCTTTTTTTCTCCACATCCTCTCCAACACTTACTACGTGTCTTGTTGATAATAGCCATTCTGACAGTGTGTGAGGTGATATCTCATTGTGATTTTGATTTGCATTTCCCTAACAGCTAGTGAACCTGAGCATCTTTTCATACCTGTATCTGTTGCCCATTTGTGTCTTCATGGGTGAAGTTTCTGTTCAGGTCCTCAGCCCAATTTTTAATTGGATTGTTTTATCATTATTCAGTTGTATGAGTTCTTTTTATATATTTTGGATAATAACCACTTGTTGGAGCTGTTTCTTGCAAAAATCTTATATTCAGTTGGTTGTGTTGGTTTCTTTGCCTGTGCAGAAGCTTTTTAATTTGATATGGTCTCATGCATTTATTTTTTGCTTTTACTTCCCTTGCCTTTTTTGGTCAAATTCATAAAATCCTAAGACCAATGTCCATTAGTATAGTACCTATGTTTACTTTTATTTAGTTTATTGTTTAAGGTTTTATATTTAGGTCTTTGATCCATTTTGAGTTACTTTTTGTGTGTGGTGACAAATAGCAGTCTAGTTTCCTTCTTTTATATGTGGCTTTCCACTTTTCCCAGCACCATTTATAGAAGAAGATTTTTTTTATCATATGGTTTGGCTCATTTGTTGAAAATTATTTGCCCATATACATGTGGGTTTATTTCTGGACTCTCAATTTTCTGTTCCATTGGTCTGTAAATAAATTTTAATGAGGCTAACTTTGACTTGCATATTGTAACTAGTTTCTAAGTATGGAATATACCTCTTGTTCCCTACCACTGGCTTTGGTCATAGACATGTAAGTAATAAATCATGTTGATACACACACACACACACACACACACACACACACACACACACACACCTACATTGTCTTGCCTGAACTACTCATTGGTATACTGTCTGGAAGACATCATGAACTTAGAAATGAAAGAAACTCAGTTTTTCAATGTGGAATTATGACAGTTACAGTGATATGTTGCTTATATTGTTGTGTCTGTCCTTATTTCATCTAGGAGAGTGTAGTGCAGATAGACTGGAGAGTGTAGAAGTATGTATACATAATATATATATATCCCCATTAGTTAAGACATAGTTTTCATATGGCTGTAACTAAATTTTTTACTTTTCTGTTTTCCAAATTTTGTTTAATGAATATACTTTACTTTTAATATTTATTAAATAACTGAGTATACAAAGTATGTTATTTCATTATTCATCAAAATACTCCTATAAAGAGGACAAGTCTAGCTTATTCAGCATGAAACAGACTTTCATGGAAACCTAGGAAATGTCCTGAGGTCTTCTTTAAAAATAGAATGGATTTTAAAGGAAATCCATCAGGGAAAATACCTATTTAAGTCATTGGAAATCCTTGAGAACTTAATTCTATGATTCCTACTTTTAAAAATGTAATCCATAATGTAAGAGAGGCCTCAAGGCCTGCAGAGAAGACACTGCAGAGCATCCAAAATATGGCTGAAACAGACCATGCGTTTTGGGTATGCAAAATCTGGCCTTCAAGCAAAAATTATATTCAGATATTAGAAAATAATTTACCTCGAATCTCTCCCAGTTAGTGAATAATATCAAAAGCTAAATCCAGGTTTCTTGATCCACTAGAATGTGGCATAAATAATAGATATTGGTATAGAGGTTTATAAGCCAGAAGTTGTAGCTTATGTGTTTTTTTAAATACCAGTGCTTCTGTAAATGATATTTTTTTTTAAATTGAAAGCTAAAAGCCAGCACACACATATACACACAAGCCTCAGGAAATATTAAATTACTCATTCTTCTTGTTGCCTGTTTATCCAGGTTTTAAAAAAATTTTGTGTCCATCAGGATCCACAAGCACTTGCATATACATACTGTTTCCTTACTTGCCAGGCCCACACCTGTCCTCTTTGAAATAGAACTACCTAAAGCACTGTAATGCAATGTCTTTCTGAAAGGCTTCTTTTAGCAAAAAGAACTTTCAAAGTATAACTTAGAAATAACTTTTAAGAAAAATGTCTCCAATCATGACGTTAGTTTAAGTACAACCAGCATCTCTGCACTCTCTTTGCCTTTCCCCTTTACCATTTCAAGTCTAAGTAGGTTATCTGCAAACTTTTGAAAATGTCCCCACTGTTGTTATTTTTCAAATGATATCACTCGTAGTAAGAGAAGATTTTACCTTGGGTGCGAAACGCACAATACAATATACAGTTGACATATTATAATTATATACAAGAAACACGTATAATTTTATCAGCCAATGTCACATCAATAAATTTTATTTTAAAAATAATGAAAACCCTTATTGTAGGAGAAAGAAAGAATAAGAAGTGGGAAATGGACGAGATTCTTGTTAATATCTCTTTACAGTGTCCTATAATTTTATACAGGGCTTATAAAATCATTATCTATGAACCATTACTTCAAGAGCCCCTAACAAATACTTAGTAAAACATCGAAATTAAGAAGTATATGCTAATAGGATCTTTTAGAACAGATAGTATTATAAAAATCAAATAGGAGAAGTCACAAATGATCCACAATTTGCAACTTTTCGTTGTAGGAGCCTTTCAGATGCTTCCAAATTTCAACTAACATCCTTTCCTTTCTTCTTTGCCTTTTTATGTTTCACGTATTATTTTTCTTCACTGATTTTTATGAATACTATATAAAAATTTTAAGAGTAAGATAAATATACAGTTCTCTTGTTAACATATTTAATGAATTTTAAACTTATTTTGTTTCACTGTTTTTATAGATTTAAACTAAAAGTATTAAAATGTAATAATATTAACTCAATTATTTTTGTTCTCTGCTTAAACATGATTTTAATTATTTCTATTTATTTACTTTCAGGAAATTGGAGATGGTGGTTCTCTCAGAATGGTTCACTTTGGTTTGGTGTAAACAATATGAAATTTGTGTTTAACTGACTAAAACCTTCCTGTATGGAATAAGAAGAGGAAAGACAATATAAGAGTTTAAATTCAGAGCGTTTTCAAAGTAAAGTTTTATTAGTTTCAAAAACATGCAGCACAATGGCAAAGTGACCCTAAGTAAATGTGCTTATCTTATTTGCATTAATGTAAAATTCTGGAAGGTTCCTAAACTGTACATTATTTGGTGCTTCAAAAGATGAATGCTTAGCCTGACCAGGCGGTGGCGCAGTGGATAGAGCATCGGACTGGGATGCGGAGGACCCAGGTTCAAGACCCTGAGCTCGCCAGCTTGAGCGTGGGCCCATCTGGCTTGAGCAAAAGCTCGTCAGCTTGGACCCAAGGTTGCTGGCTCCAGCAAGGGGTTGCTCGATCTGCTGAAGGCCTGCGTCAAGGCACATATGAGAAAGCAATCAATGAACAACTAAGGTGTCGCAACGAAAAACTAATGATTGATGCTTCTCACCTCTTTCCATTCCTGTCTGTCTGTCTCTATCTGACTCTCTCTCTGTCCCTGTAAAAAAAAAAAAAGGAATGCTTAAACTTGGCTCTTCCAAGTATTTTAAACATTTCCTCTTGTGATCTTATTTACATTATTAATTCCTATTATAAGTAAAGTATTGAGCAAAAATTTTAGACTAGACCCATTTTAGGAGACTGTTTTCCCTAGGTCTCTTTAATTAGTGCTATGAGGCACTGACTTTCCCCATCCCCTTGGAACAAATTACTGTCTTCCTCTGAAGCAAAGGGCAGGCATGCTTACTGCCCGTTATAAAAAATCTAAGTTCCCTAAGCTCCAAAGTCTTATCCTTTACACAGCCCACTGAGGGTAAAGATGTCCTCTGTCCCTCTTTATGTCACTCTGTAGAAAGGGAGCTCAGGAAATCAAAGTTGGTACTTTAGGTACTATAATTGTGAGCAATAAAGTGTCTTTTACCTCTGACGGAGGAGCCTCATGTGTTCTACCAGCATGAAACTGTAGTTTGAAAACTTGTTAGCTTGCAAGTAGGGTAAAGATCTCAGACCTTTCAAAGTTCTTGACAACCATTCATTATTAGAAAGCATATATTTTATCATTTTAAACATCTATAATAATGAATAACTTTTTCAAATATTGTATATGAGGTAAATTATATATTTAAATCTATAGTTTAAAGCTAATTAGATTGAAGGCTTTTATAGTTTAGGTTTTCCCCCCTACTACCTATTCTTCTGTTGTTCTACCAGAGAGTAGGACAGAAAAAGGAGATGAAACCCAAATGACATTTTTCAGTTTGCTGCTGCTCTGGAAGAGTCTTAGTGATACAGATGTGTGAACCATACTGAAAAGAGATGTAGAGCTACCAACAAATTCCCATTTTACTATTCCCAACCTTCTTTATTACATTAAACAAAAGTTAAATAATTTTTTAAAAATTGTATTGAGAAAGATACAGTTTTTGCCAAGAGGGCAACATTTTCTCCATATTTTCTAGTAAATAGTTATAAATCAAAAATACGAACCATGTTTCCTGACCTACCAAATCCTTTATTTATTTGACCACTGTCTTCTTCAAAAAGGTGAGAGACTAGTAGAAAAGTTCAGGATTATTTCTAGGTCCTATGTAAGTAGACCATAGTCTATGCTAAAAAGGAAAAACTTAAATGAGATGTTAAGATAAAATATGAATATAAACAAAACTATTTTGTTCTATATAATGATGATGTTTGCTAGTTGTTTAGGTGAAAACTAAACAAAGTTTAGCTTTTTAATTTTTTTATTATTGATTTTTTAAATTAATTTTAATGGGGTGACACCAATAAATCAGAGTACATATGTACAACGAAAACATCTCCAGGTTATCTTATCATTCAATTATGTTGCATACCCATCACCCAAAGTCAAATTGTCCTCTGTCACCTTCTGTCTGGTATTCCCTGTGCCCCTCCCCTCTGCCCTATCCCCCCCTCTCTTCCCTCCCCCCACCCCGTAACCACCACTCTCTTGTCCATGTCTCATAGTCTTACTTTTATGTCCCACCTATGTATGAAATCATGCTGTTCTCAGTTTTTTTCTGATTTACTTATTTTGCTCCATATAATGTTATCAAGGTACATCCATTTTGTTGAAAATGATCCAATGTCATCATTTCTTATGGCTGAGTAGTATTCCATAGTATATATGTACCAAAGCTTTTTAATCCACTCGTCTTCTGACGGACACTTGAGCTGTTTCCAGATCTTCGCTATTGTGAACAATGCTGCCACGAACATGGGGGCGCATTTCTTCTTTTCGAACAGTGCTATGGTGTTCTTAGGGTATATTCCTATAAGTGGGATAGCCGGGTCAAAAGGCAGTTCGACTTTCAATTTTTTGAGGAATCTCCAAACTGTTTTCCACATTGGCTGCACCAGTCTGCATTCCCACCAGCAGTGCAAAAGACACTGCAGACCCCTTTTCTCCACATCCTCGCCAGCACTTATTCTGTGTTGTTTTGCTGATGAGTGCCATTCTGACTGGTGTGAGGTGATATCTCATTGTGGTTTTATTTTGCATTTCTCTAATGATTACTAATGTTGATCATTTTTTCATATGCCTATTGGTCATCTGTATGTCCTCTTTGGAGAAATTTCTATTCATTTCCTTTGCCCATTTTTTGATTGGATTGTTTGTCTTCCTGGTGTTGAGTTTTATAAGTTCTTTATAAATTTTGGTTATTAACCCCTTATCAGA
Organism: Rhynchonycteris naso; assembly: GCA_037038555.1. Lineage (NCBI taxonomy): Eukaryota > Metazoa > Chordata > Mammalia > Chiroptera > Emballonuridae > Rhynchonycteris > Rhynchonycteris naso. The sequence goes on from CM072998.1 coordinate 173,054,697, forward strand.
CGTGCTGTCGAATATGTTCTCCCATTGTGTGGTTTGTCTTTTTATTCTTTTCTTATTGTCTTTAGCTGTGCAAAAGCTTTTTAATTTGATGTAGTCCCATTTGTTTATCTTGCCTTTTATTTCATTTGCCCGTGGAGATAAACCGGCAACTAAATTGCTGCTACAGATGTCGGAGAGCTTGCTGCCTATGTTTTCTTCTAAGATGCTTATAGTTTCACGGCTTATGTTTAAGTCTTTTATCCATTTTGAACTTGTTTTTGTGCATGGTGTAAGTTGATGGTCTAGTTTCATTTTTTTGCAGGTAGATGTCCAATTTTCCCAACACCATTTGTTAAAGAGGCTGTCTTTACTCCATTGTATGTTCTTTCCTCCTTTGTCAAATATCAGTTGTCCATAAAGGTGTGGGTTTATTTCTGGGTCCTCTGTTCTGTTCCATTGATCTATGTGCCTGTTCTTATGCCAGTACCAGGCAGTCTTGAGTATAATGGCCTTGTAGTAAACCTTGATATCCGGAAGAGTGATTCCTCCTGCTTTATTTTTTCTTTTTAAGATTGCTGAGGCTATTCGTGATCTTTTTTGGTTCCATATAAATTTTTGGAATATGTGTTCTATATCTTTGAAGTATGTCATTGGTATTTTAATTGGTATAGCATTGAATTTATAAATTGCTTTGGGTAATATAGACATTTTAATGATGTTTATTCTTCCTAGCCATGAGCATGGTATATGCTTCCACTTGTTTGTATCTTCCTTGATTTCTTTTATCAATGTTTTATAATTTTCCGAGTACAAGTCCTTAACCTCCTTGGTTAAATTTACTCCTAGGTACTTTATTTTTTTGGCTGCAATAGTGAAGGGGATTGTTTCCTTGATTTCTTTTGCTGACAGTTCATTGTTGGTATATAGAAATGCCTCTGATTTCTGAGTATTGATTTTATATCCTGCCACCTTGCTGAATTCATTTATCAGGTCCAGTAGTTTTTTGACTAGGACTTTAGGGTTTTCTATATACAATATCATATCATCTGCAAATAATGACAGTTTTACTTCTTCTTTTCCAATTTGGACGCCTTTTCTTTCTTCTTCTTGTCTGATTGCTATAGCTAGGACTTCCAGCACTATGTTGAATAAGAGTGGTGAAAGGGTGCACCCCTGCCTGGTTCCTGATCTTAAGGGGATTGCTTTTAATTTTTGTTCATTTAGAATGATGTTTGCTGTGGGTTTGTCGTAGATGGCCTTTATCATGTTAAGGAATGTTCCCTGTATTCCCACTTTACTGAGAGTTTTGAGCATGAATGGGTGCTGGATTTTATCAAATGCCTTTTCTGCATCTATTGAAATTATCATGTGATTTTTGTTCTTCCTTTTTGTTTATGTGATGAATCACATTGATTGATTTGCGAATATTGAACCAGCCTTGCCTCTCCAGAATAAATCCCACTTGATCATGGTGTATGATTTTTTTCATATATTGCTGGATCCGGTTGGCTAATATTTTGTTGAGAATTTTAGCGTCTAAATTCATCAGAGACATAGGCCTATAATTTTCTTTCTTTGTGTTGTCTTTGCCCGGTTTTGGGATCAGAATTATGCTCGCCTCATAAAAGGAGTTTGGAATTCTTCCTTCCTCTTGAATTTTTTGAAATAGCTTGAGGAGGATAGGAGTTGCTTCTTCTTTGAATTTTTGATAGAATTCACTTGTGAAGCCATCAGGGCCAGGACTTTTCTTTCTTGGGAGTTTTTTGATAACTGTTTCGATCTCATTTGTTGTAATTGGTCTGTTTAGGTGTTCTGATTCTTCCAGATTGATTTTTGGAAAGTTATATGATTCAAGAAATTTGTCCATTTCATCTAGATTGTCTAATTTTTTGGCATAGAGTTCTTCATAGTATTTTCTTACAATGCTTTGTATTTCTGCTGTGTCAGTAGTTATCTCTCCACTGTCCTTTCTAATTTTATTTTTTTGAGTCCTCTCTCTTTTTTTCTTGGTGAGTCTAGTTAAATGTTCATCAATCTTGTTTATCTTTTCAAAGAACCAGCTTCTAGTTTCATTGATCCTCTGCATTGTTTCCTTAGCCTCTATGTCATTGATTTCTGCTCTTATCTTTATTATTTCCTTCCTTCTACTGGTCCTGGGTTTTATTTGCTGGTGTTTTTCTAGTTATTTTAGATGCAGGGTCAGGTTGCTTATTTGAGCTTTTTCTAGCTTCTTATGATATGCCTGTAGTGCAATGAACTTCCCTCTCAGTTCTCCTTTTGCTGTGTCCCATAAATTTTGAGTTGATGTATGCTCATTATCATTCGTTTCTAGAAACTTTTTTATTTCTTCTTTGATCTCATTGTTAATCCATTCATTATTTAATATCATGCTATTTAGTTTCCAAGTGTTTGAGTATTTTTCAGTTTTTCTTTTGTGGTTTATTTCTAGTTTCATGTCATTGTGATCAGAGAAAATGCTTGATATGATTTCAATCTTCTTAAATTTATTGAGATCATTTCTGTTTCCTAACATGTGGTCTCTTCTAGAAAACGTACCATGAGCGCTTGAGAAGAATGTATATTCTACTGCTTTAGCGTGAAAAGTTCTAAAAATATTTGTTAAATCGAGTTAATGTAGTGTATCCTTTAAGTCTGCTGTTTCTTTATTAATTTTCTGTCTTGAGGATCTATCCAGTGTTGTTAGAGGGGTATTGAAATCCCCTACTATAATAGTATTGCTGTTAGTCTCGCCCTTTATATCTATCAAAGTCTGCTTTATGTATGTTGGGGCTCCTATATTTGGTGCGTAGATATTTATAATAGTTTTATCTTCCTGTTGAATTGTTCCCTTTATCATTATGTAGTGTCCTTCTTTATCTCTTACTACAGTCTTTGTTTTAAAGTCCATTTTGTCAGATATAAGTATGGCTACCCCGGCTCTTTTTTAATTTCCATTTGCATGAAATATTTTTTTCCACCCTTTTACCTTCAGTCTATGTGCATCTTTTGTTTTAAGGTGTGTCTCTTGTAGACAGTGTATGTATGGGTACTGTTTCTTTTTCCACGCATCTACCCTATGTCTTTCGATTGGATCATTTATTTATTCCATTTACATTTAAGGTTATTATTGATATGTAGTTGTTTATTGCCATTATATTCTTTAAAGCTGTATTCTTCTTTTGCTATATTCTTTCCTCCCTTTGAACTATTCACAACAGGCCCCTTAGTATCTCTTGCAGAATTGGTGTGGTTTTAATGAATTCCTTCAGGCTTTCTTTTTCTGGGAAGCTCTTTATTTCTCCTTCAATTTTAAACATTAGCCTTGCTGGATAGAGTAGTCTTGGTTGTAGGTTCTTGTTCTGCATTACTTTGAATATATCTTGCCATTCCCTTCTGGCCTCAAGTGTTTCTTTTGAGAAGTCAGATGTCATCCTTATGGGGGCTCCTTTGTAGGTGATAGCCTTTTTTTCTTTAGCAGCTTTTGAAATTTTCTCTTTATCCCTTAGCTTTGGTATTTTAACTATTATGTGTCTTGATGTAGATTTTTTTGGGTTTCTCTTTAATGGAGTTCTGTGTGCTTCTTGAACGTGTGGAATGTTTCCCAGCCTTAATTTAGGGAAGTTTTCTGCTATGATTTGATTGATCAAAGTTTCTATTTCCTGTTCTCTCTCCTCTTCTTCAGGGACCCCTATGATGCGAATGTTGTTTCTCTTCATGTTGTCACAGAGCTCCCTTAGAGTTTCCTCACATTTTCTGAGTCTCTTTTCCTTTTTCTTCTCTGCTTCTGTGCCTTTTTTTATTGTCTTCTAACTCGCTGATTCGATCCTCAGCGTCATTCATCCTGCCTTTTATTCCTTCCGTTGTGGTCTTCAGTTCTGATACTGTATTTGTCATTTCTGTCTGATTCTTTTTTATTATTTCAATTTCGTTTTTTATACTAGTTATCTCTTTATTTAGGTGTTCATAGTTACTATCCATTGTTGCTCTAATTTCTTTGAACATCCTAACTACCATTATTCTAAATTCTGCTTCTGGTAATCTTGTTATATCTGGTTCATTCAGGTCCTTCTCTGGGGATTTCTCTTGATTCATTTGGTTTGCATTTCTCTGCCTGCCCATTTTGTCTGTGTATAAGCAAGTTGTGGCGACTGGAGTCCAGTAGGTGTTGCCTTTGTGTTCTCTAGGTGTGGTCTGTCTGCAGGCCCGCCACCCCCTCTGCTGCTGCCTAGGGCGGTTGGGTATGGGCGTTGTCAGCACTGGCCCACTGTGGTTGTTGCTGTGATTTCCGTCTCTCCTTTGCGGGAGGGGCTGTCACTCAAGCCACAAGCCTCAGCACCAAGGATAGAGGTGAGCACGTTTGCTCAACTGCGAACCCAGCCTGTTTCCTGGCTTCCGCCCAGAACCCGCGGTCAGAGCCTGCTCGCCACAGTTTCGCGGGTTGGACGGGGCTTCTGACATGCTCTCAGCTGTGAGCCTCTACCCGTCCAGAGCATTAGCCCCGCCCTTGAGGCCAGGGCCCTCCTGCGCAGGGTCACAAACCAAGGTTTATTGGGCCAGGTGTGGCTGCTCACGTGCGTTCGGCTGCGGACTTCCGCTCTTTCCTTGCTCTAACCTGCCCCTGTGTTCAGAGCCAACTCGCACACGCAGGATGGCAAACTGCAATCTCTCCGGCCGGCTGGGGCTGCTGGCGTGCACTCAGCTGTGAGCTTCCGCTCATCTGGGGCTCTAGCCCTGCCCCCGCGTTCAGAGCCAACTCACGCATGCAGGATGGCAAACTGCAATCTCTCCGGCCGGCTGGGGCTGCTGGCGTGAGCTCAGCCGCGAGCCTCCGCCCATCCCTGGTCCTAGCCCCGTCCCCGCAGTCAGGGCCGGCTTGCGCAGGGTTGTAGAGCAGATCTCTGCCCGTTCCCGACCTCCCGCTTTTCCTCGCAGGTGGGGTTACAGGCGGGCCCGCAGCTGCCGAACCGCTGTCGTGCGTCCCCTCCACCCCTGTTGGGCTAGACCGAGCTCACACTGGCTGGGCCTCCGCCCCCAACGACAGAACCGCGATTCAGCGTCCCGCCGCCACCATCCCTCCAGCAACCCTCAGCAGAGTAGGAAGGGCCCTAACACTCCATACTGTAGACCTGGGAGCTCCCTCCCTCTAAACAGCTCTGCTCTAATTGCCGTGGGAGAGCTTGTTAGGCTGGTGTCCTGTCTCCCTTTGCTGGTATTGCTAGTTCCAGGGGAAATATTCGTTTTTGATTAGGGAAGTGACTTAGCCCAGGGGTTAGGGTGGCTGTCCCTCAGAGTGTTTGTCCCTGTTCCTTCAGTCCACACTCTCTTCCCACTGCTCTGTTCCTCTCCTCTGTCCCCGTTCCCAGGAGCCCCAGGTGCGTGGTTGTGAGAGAAGTTTTCTGCGCTGTCCCTTTAAAAAGAGTCTTGGGTCTGAGAAAACTGTCTCTTTCTCACAAACAGTATCTTCACTTGTTTCACAGCTCAATACTGTCCAAACGCCTCTTCTAGGCTGTACGACTGCAGGCTACAGTTTTGTTCCTGGGAGCCTGGTCCCTCTCTCTCCGCCAAACTCTCCTCCCGCCACTCGGGTCTCTTCAGGCTGCCGTTCGCTCCGGGGAGTTTGGCAGCCCTCTTCACATTTTCGCTATTCCTTCCAGTCTCAGTGTGGCTTATTCTATGTTCCTTGGTTGAAGAGAGCACTTAGTTTAGTTCAAAGTTGGTTTATCCAGATGATGGTTCTTAAAATTGAGTTATAATCCACTTTGGGTCTGGGAGGTGAAAGTTGGTACGTCCGCCTACTCCATTGCCATCTTGCTCCACTGATTTTTTTTTTTTTTTAGAGAGAGAGGGAGGGAGCTAGAAAAAGAAAACAGCAATTCGTTGTCCCACTTATACTTATGCATTCATTGGTCAAAACTTAATTCTTTTATTTTTATTTTTTTTTAATTAACTTTAATGGGGTGACACCAATAAATCAGGGTACATATGTACAATGAAAACATCTCCAGATTATCTTATCATTCAATTGTGCTGCATACCCATTACCCAAAGTCAAATTGTCCTCTGTCACCTTCTATCTGGTTTTCCTTGTACCCCTCCCCTTCTCCCTATTCCACCTTCCCTTCGCTCCCCCCACCCCATAACCACCACACTCTTGTCCATGTCTCATAGTCTCACTTTTATGTCCCACCTATGTATGAAATCATGCTGTTCGCAGATTTTTTTTTTCTGATTCACTTATTTCACTCCGTATAATGTTATCAAGGTACATCCATTTTGTTATAAATGATCCAATGTCATCATTTCTTATGGCTGAATAGTGTTCCATAGTTTATATGTACCAAAGCTTTTTAATCCACTCGTCTTCTGACGGACACTTGGGCTGTTTCCAGACCTTCGCTATTGTGAACAATGCTGCCACGAACATGGGGGTGCATTTCTTCTTTTAGAACAGTGTTATGGTGTTCTTAGGGTATATTCCTATAAGTGGGATAGCTGGGTCAAAAGGCAGTTCGACTTTTCATTTTTTGAGGAATCTCCAAACTGTTTTCCACAGTGTCTGCACCAGTCTGCATTCCCACCAGCAGAGCAGAAGGGTTCCCTTTTCTCCACATCCTCGCCAGCACTTGTTCTGTGTTGTTTTGCTGATGAGTGCCACTCTGACTAGTGTGAGGTGATATCTCGTTGTGCTTTTGATTTGCATTTCTCTAATGATTAGTGATGTTGAGCATTTTTTCATATGTCTTTTGGCCATCTGTATGTCTTCCTTGGAGAAATTTCTATTCATTTCTTTTGCCCATTTTTTGATTGGATTGTTTGTCTTCCTGGTGTTGAGTTTTATAAGTTCTTTATAAATTTTGGTTATTAACCCCTTATCAGACGTGCTGTCGAATATGTTCTCCCATTGTGTGGTTTGTCTTTTTATTCTTTTCTTATTGTCTTTAGCTGTGCAAAAGCTTTTTAGTTTGATGTAGTCCCATTTGTTTATCTTGCCTTTTATTTCATTTGCCCGTGGAGATAAACCGGCAACTAAATTGCTGCTACAGATGTCGGAGAGCTTGCTGCCTATGTTTTCTTCTAAGATGCTTATAGTTTCACGGCTTATGTTTAAGTCTTTTATCCATTTTGAACTTGTTTTTGTGCATGGTGTAAGTTGATGGTCTAGTTTCATTTTTTTGCAGGTAGATGTCCAATTTTCCCAACACCATTTGTTAAAGAGGCTGTCTTTACTCCATTGTATGTTCTTTCCTCCTTTGTCAAATATCAGTTGTCCATAAAGGTGTGGGTTTATTTCTGGGTCCTCTGTTCTGTTCCATTGATCTATGTGCCTGTTCTTATGCCAGTACCAGGCAGTCTTGAGTATAATGGCCTTGTAGTAAACCTTGATATCCGGAAGAGTGATTCCTCCTGCTTTATTTTTTCTTTTTAAGATTGCTGAGGCTATTCGTGATCTTTTTTGGTTCCATATAAATTTTTGGAATATGTGTTCTATATCTTTGAAGTATGTCATTGGTATTTTAATTGGTATAGCATTGAATTTATAAATTGCTTTGGGTAATATAGACATTTTAATGATGTTTATTCTTCCTAGCCATGAGCATGGTATATGCTTCCACTTGTTTGTATCTTCCTTGATTTCTTTTATCAATGTTTTATAATTTTCCGAGTACAAGTCCTTAACCTCCTTGGTTAAATTTACTCCCAGGTATTTTATTTTTGGGGCTGTAATAGTGAAGGGGATTGATTCCTTAATTTCTTTTGCTGACAGTTCATTGTTGGTATATAGAAATGCCTCTGATTTCTGAGTATTGATTTTATATCCTGCCACCTTGTTGAATTCATTTATCAGGTCCAGTAGTTTTTTAACTGAGACTTTAGGGTTTTCGATGTACAATATCATATCATCAGCAAATAATGACAGTTTTACTTCTTCTTTTCCAATTTGGATGCCTTTTATTTCGTCTTCTTGTCTGATTGCTGTAGCTAGGACTTCCAGAACTATGTTGAATAAAAATGGTGAAAGTGGGCAACCCTGCCTGGTTCCTGATCTTAAGGGGATTGCTTTTAATTTTTGTTCATTTAGTATGATGTTTGCTGTGGGTTTGTCGTAGATGGCCTTTATCATGTTAAGGAATGTTCCTTGTATTCCCACTTTACTGAGAATTTTAAGCATGAATGGGTGCTGGATTTTATCAAATGCCTTTTCTGCATCTATTGAAATTATCATGTGATTTTTGTTCTTCCTTTTTGTTTATGTGATGAATCACATTGATTGATTTGCGAATATTGAACCAGCCTTGCCTCTCCAGAATAAATCCCACTTGATCATGGTGTATGATTTTTTTCATATATTGCTGGATCCGGTTGGCTAATATTTTGTTGAGAATTTTAGCGTCTAAATTCATCAGGGATATAGGCCTATAATTTTCTTTCTTTGTGTTGTCTTTGCCCGGTTTTGGGATCAGAATTATGCTCGCCTCATAAAAGGAGTTTGGAATTCTTCCTTCCTCTTGAATTTTTTGAAATAGCTTGAGGAGGATAGGATTTAGTTCTTTGAATTTTTGATAGAATTCACTTGTGAAGCCATCAGGCCCAGGACTTTTCTTTCTTGGGAGTTTTTTGATAACTGTTTCGATCTCATCTGTTGTAATTGGTCTGTTTAGGTGCTCTGATTCTTCCAGATTGATTTTTGGAAGGTTATATGATTCAAGAAATTTGTCCATTTCATCTAGATTGTCTAATTTTTTGGCATAGAGTTCTTCATAGTATTTTCTTACAATGCTTTGTATCTCTGTTGTATTAGTTGTAATTTCTCCACTGTCCTTTCTAATTTTATCTATTTGAGACCTCTCTCTTTTTTTCTTGGTGAGTCTAGTTAAGGGTTCATCAATCTTGTTTACCTTTTCAAAGAACTAGCTTCTGGTTTCATTGATCCTCTGTATTGGTTCCTTAGCCTCTATGTCATTTATATCTGCTCTGATCTTTATTATTTCCTTCCTTCTACTTGTCTTGTGTTTTATTTGTTGTTGTTTTTCAAGTTCTTTTAGCTGCAGGGTTAAGTTGCTTATATGAGCTTTTTCTAGCTTCTTATGATATGCCTGTAGTGCAATAAACTTCCCTCTCAGAACTGCTTTTGCTGTGTCCCAAAGATTTTAAGTTGACGTATGCTCATTATCATTTGTTTGTAGAAACTTTTTTATTTCTTCTTTGATCTCAATGTTAATCCATTCATTATTTAATATCATGCTATTTAGTTTCCAAGTGTTTGAGTATTTTTCAGTTTTTCTTTTGTGGTTAATTTCTAGTTTCATGGCATTGTGATCAGAGAAAATGCTTGATATGATTTCAATCTTCTTAAATTTATTGAGGCCTTTTTTGTGTCCTAACATTGGTCTATCCTAGGAAACGTACCATGAGCGCTTGGGAAGAATGTATATTCTACTGCTTTAGGGATAAAAGTTCTGAATATATCTATTAAATCAAGTTGATCTAGTGTATCCTTTAAGTCTGCTGTTTCTTTATTGATTTTCTTTCTTGTGGATCTATCGAGTGTTGTTAGTGGGGTATTGAAATCCCCTACTATGATAGTATTACTGTTAATCTCGCCCTTTATATCCATCAAAGTCTGCTTTATGAATGTCGGGGCTCCTATATTTGGTGCGTAGATATTTATAATAGTTATATCTTCCTGTTGAATTGTTCCCTTTATCATTATGTAGTGTCCTTCTTTATCTCTTACTACAGTCTTTGTTTTAAAGTCCATTTTGTCAGATATAAGTACTGCTACTCCGGCTTTTTTTTCATTTCCATTTGAATGAAATATTTTTTTCCAACCTTTTACCTTTAGTTTATGTGCATCTTTTGTTTTAAGGTGTGTCTCTTGTAGACAGCATATGTATAGGTCCTGTTTCTTTATCCACACTGCTACCCTATGTCTTTTGATTGGATCATTTAATCCATTTACATTTAAGGTTATTATTGATATGCAGTTGTTTATTGCCATTATATTCTTTAAAGCTGTATTCTTCTTTTGCTATATTCTTTCCTCCCTTTGAACTATTCACAACAGGCCCCTTAGTATCTCTTGCAGAATTGGTGTGGTTTTAATGAATTCCTTCAGGCTTTCTTTTTCTGGGAAGCTCTTTATTTCTCCTTCAATTTTAAACATTAGCCTTGCTGGATAGAGTAGTCTTGGTTGTAGGTTCTTGTTCTGCATTACTTTGATTATATCTTGCCATTCCCTTCTGGCCTCAAGTGTTTCTGTTGAGAAGTCAGATGTCATCCTAATGGGGGCTCCTTTGTAGGTGATAGTCTTTTTTTCTCTAGCAGCTTTTAAGATTTTTTCTTTATCTATTAGCTTTGGTATTTTAACTATGATGTGTCTTGGTGTAGATCTTTTTGGGTTTCTCTTTAATGGAGTTCTGTGTGCTTCTTGAACGTGTGGAATGTTTCCCAGCCTTAATTTAGGGAAGTTTTCTGCTATGATTTGATTGAACAGTTTCCATTTCCTGTCCTCTTTCCTCTTCTTCAGCACCCCTATGATGCAAATATTGTTTCTCTTGATGTTGTCACAGAGCTCCCTTAGAGTTTCCTCACATTTTTTGAATCTCTTTTCCTTTTTTTTCTCTGCTTCTGTAACTTTGTTTATTGTGTCCTCTAACTCGCTGATTCGATCCTCAGCGTGATTCATCCTGCTTTTAATTCCTTCCATTGTGGTCTTTAGTTCTGATACTATATTTGTCATTTCTGTCTGGTTCTTTTTTATTATTTCAATTTCGTTTTTTATACTTGTTATCTCTTTATTAAGGTGCTCATAGTGACTATCCATTGTTGCCCTAATTTCTTTGAACATCCTAACTATCATTATTCTAAATTTTGCTTCTGGTAGTTTGGTTATATCTGGTTCATTCAGGTCCTTCTCTGGGGATTTCTCTTGGTTCATTTGGTTTGCATTCCTCTGCCTGCCCATTTTATCTGAATGTAAGCAAGTTGTGGCCACTGGAGTCTAGTATGTGTTACCTTTGTGTTCTCTAGGTGTGGTCTGTCTGCAGGCTTGCCACTCCCTCTACCGCTGCCTAGGGCGGTTGGGTGTGGGTGTTGCCAGCACCAGCTCACTGCAGCTATTGCTGTGATTTCTGCCTTTCCTTTGCGGGAGGGGCTGTCACTCAAGTCACTAGCCTTAGCACCCAGGGCAGAGGTGAGCACCTTTGCTCAGCTGCGGAACCAGCCTTTTTCCGGAAGGCTTACGCCCAGCCCCCTCAGTCAGAGCCCGCTCGCCACCGTTTCGTGGGTTGGGCGGGGCTTTTGACGTGCTCTCAGCTGTGAGCCTTTGCCCGTCCAGAATTTAGCCCCGCCCTCGAGGCCAGGGCCCTCCTGCGCAGGGGATTATTTGGCTGGGCGTGTTTGCTGGCCTGAGCTCAGCTGCTAGCTTCCAGTCGTTTTGGATCCTACCCCGCCCCCACGCTCGGAGCAAGCTCCGGCACGTAGGGTGGGATTCCACAGTTTCTCCGGCTGGGCGGGGTGAGCAGCGTGAGCTCAGCGCGAACTTCCGTTGGTCTCAGTGTCTCCCTCACCCCCGCATTAGGAGCCCGCTTGCGCACACAGATGGCACACCGCGGTTTTTCCGTCTGGGCGGGGTTGGCAGCGTGAGCTCAGCCGCGCACCCCTCGCCCGTCCCTGGTCTTATCCCTGTGCCCGCGGTCAGGGCCGGCTTGCGCAGGGTCGCAGAGCTGATCTCTGCCCGTATTTTTCCCCACAAGTGGGGTCACAGGCAGCCCGCAGCTGCCGGACAGCTTTTGCGCATCCCCTCCGCCCCTGCTAGGCTAGCCTGCGCTCCCACTGTTCCGCCCACACCGACAGGACCGCGATTCAGTGTCCTGCCGCAACCATAGCCTTCAGCAACCTCAGGGGGCTAGAAGTGCCCTATGTCTCCACACTGTAGGCCTGCGAGCTCCCTCCCTCTAAACAGCTCTGCTCTAATTGCCGCGGGAGAGCTTGTTTGGCTAGTGTCCTGTCTCCCTTTGCTGGTACTGCTAGTTCCAGGGGAAATATTCGTTTTCGATTAGGGAAGTGACTTAGCCCATGGGTCGGGGTGGCTGTCCCTCAGAGTGTCTCCGTGCCTTCATTTCACTCTTTGTTCCCGCTGCTCTGTTCCTCTCCTCTGTCCCAGTTCCCCAAACCCTGGGTGCGTGGTTGTGAGAGAGGCTTTCTGAGCTCTCCCTTTAAAAAGATTTTTGGGTCTGAGAAAACTCTCTCTTTTTCACAAATAGTATCCTCACTCGCTTCACAGCTCAATACTGTCCAAACGCCTCTTCTAGGCTCTGGGACTGCAGTCTGGGGCTTGGTTCCTGGGACCCAGGTCCCTCCCTCTCTGCCAAACTCTCCTCCCGCCACGCGGGTCTCTCCGGGCTGCCGTTTGCTCCAGGGAGCTGGGCAGCCCTCTTCGCGTTTTCGCTATTCCTACCAGTCTCAATGTGGCTTCTGCAGTGTTCCTTAGTTGAAGAGTCCACTTAGTTTAGTTCAAAGTTGTTTTATCCAGATGATGGTTCTTAAAATTGAGTTATAATCCACTTTGGTTCTGGGAGTTGGAAGTTATAAGTCCGCCTACTCCATCGCCATCTTCGCATCCCCAAAACTTAATTCTTAAATAAATTACCCATTTTCCCCACTTCATGTGCCTCTGGAAAAATTAATGTGAATATATATGTTAAAAAAAAAAGTTTAGATAACAGTAAGATGAGATTCTTGACAATGTCCATGGTTTATAAATATTGTGTTTTCCAAATGCTGTGAACCTGGGGGTGTGTTCTCATTAAATGTTACAACACACTGTATCCCTCTTCTGCCACAGACAGGCAGGGTTGTCGTGTGCTCCCCGCTCAGAGGTGAGAAGAGTGGTGTAACAAGAACAGCTGGGGGGCATCTGCACCAGCACTGACATGTTCACAGCGTGTCCTTTAGGAATAGGTCCATAAGCTTTATTCACCAAAGTTCCCAGACCCCAAATAATTCCATAGTGACGCATATTAGCTATAATGCTGTGCCTGTTGACTAGAATAAACTATGTTAGGAATGCTTAATATCTAAAAGGTTTTGGTTCTTTAAGAAGTCAAATAACCTAAACTGCTATTATATTTGTACTGTCCTGCTCTGTCTGCCTGGAATAATCTCTTTATCTAGTGTACCCACGCTGTACAGTAAGCCTTCACTTAACATTATCAATAGCTTCTATGACTTTAAGGAAAATGATGTATAACAAATCCATTTTTAAACATGAGTTAAGTTCCTATGACATCTTATCAATATTATAATGAAATGACTCTGAATGATGTTATTCAGGGATCTGCTATATATAGTTCGGGACAAAAGTAGGTTTACAGTTGTGATTATGCAAAACAGAGTTTATTACTGTATTATTTGCCATACGAACAACTGTAAACCTAGTTTTGCCCAACCCTGTACAGTTCCTGCCTGTTAATCATTTAGCAGCCATCTCAGTTATCAGATTGAATGCCACAGTATCAGAGTATATTTGTTCAAACAACCCTTATTTCAATTAATGGCCCCAAAGCCCAAGATTAGTGATGCTGGCAATTCAGAAAAGCCAAAGAGAAGCCATACAATGACTTTAAGTGAAAAGGCAGAAGTTCTCTACTTAACAAGTAAAGAAAAAAATGATATGCTGAGGTTGCTAAGATCTACGGCAGCGGTTGGGAACCTTTTTGGCTGAGAGAGCTATGAACACCACATATTTTAAAATGTAATTCCATGAGAGCCATACAATATGTTTAACACTAAATACAAGTAAATGTGTGCATTGTTTAAGACAAACACTTTTAAAGTACAATAATAATTCTCTGAATTCTTTTTAATAACGTGTTATGCTGTTGCTAACCAATGATAAATAAAGTCCTTCTTACCATTAATGAGACTTCTGGTGCTGCATGGTTTTGCTGATGGCTTTGTAGTCTGGTTGATATATGGTGAGGTTAAGTTTCATGCAGGTGTTGAGACTTCCATGCGTTAAATGTGATCATAGGTTGGTATTAATGTTCTTTAGATGTGAAAAAGACTGCTCACACGCATACGTAGAGCCAAACATTGTCAGTACAGCAATACTCACACACTGCAGTGTGTGGTATGTGACGGGAAGCACATTCCAAGTTTTGACAATCAGCTGGTCTGCGGGTTGAAGTTTTTTCATTTCTCCCCACTTGTGTTTGCTTGCCAAATCTACTTGCTGTCGTGCAAGTCTTTCCAAATCTTCATTCAGTGACCTGAACTTATTCACCCATATGTCTGAGGCTCTCAGGTCAGCAGCTTTTAGCTCAAAATCTCTGACGGAGACACCGGGGATGTATCTCAGGTCAGCGCTGTCCACTGCACACTCGTATGGATGGGTGATGAACTTAAAAAGACAAGTGCGCTCATGAAATTCTCCAAAGCGCGCTTTGAATGACTGCAGGAGATTAGATGTGAAGCCTGCTAGCTGCTGGAGATCAAGATGTTAAGCAGGCTGTGCATGCATCTTTAAACTCTCCCAGTGTTTCCAAGTGTAGTAAACTACTTGTTTCAATGTCAGTGATGAAGAGTTCCAGCTTGTTTTCAAATGCAAACACTGCTTGTTGAAGGGATAAGACTGTATTTCCAATGCCTTGCATTTTCACATTGAGCTGGTTCAGATGTTCAGTCGTGTCCATAGATAGTAGAACTTCAGGAGCCACTCAATGTTAGCTAACTCAGAATGCTCGACGTTTTTCATTTCAAGAAAAGTACGGATTTTGCTCAGACAAGCCGTGAAATGGCTGAGCACCTTCCCTCTTGACAACCAACACACTGCTGTGCAGAAGCAGACCAGGATAATTATTCCCAACTTTATCCAGCAGTGTTTTAAACTGGCAATCATTTAAAGCTCAGGCCACAATAAAGTTGACCACCCAAATGACCAGCGACATCACCTCACCAAGCTGCTCGCCACAAATCTGAGCACAAAGCGCCTCCTGATGTAGGATGCAGTGAAAACTTAGGATAGGTCTCTTTTAATGTTCATGAAGAAGCACTACGAATCCTCTGTTTTTCCCCACCATGCACAGAGCACCATCAGTACACACTAAAATAAGTTTATCCATCAGTAGATTTTTCTCTTTAGTGAACTCAGTGAAAGACTTGAATAAATTCTCCCCTCTTGTTGTCTCTCTCTTTCATAGGCAAAACAGCAAGACTTTTCTCATGTAGTGTGTCACCGACAGCATACCTTGCAATCACGCTAAACTGGGATAAATGACTTACATCTGTTGACTCATCCAAAGCGAGAGAAAGAATGGTGCTGCATTTACATCCTTCACTTGTGTTGCCTTAATTTGATTTGCCATCATGATGGTACGATCGTGAACAGTTCTTGCCGACAGAGGCATGTCTTTTATTCGTTTGATTATCTTGTCTTTATTCAAAAAGTCATCAAAAAGTTCATTGGCAACATCAAGCATGAATGTTTTGGCATACTCCCCATCTGTGAATGGCTTTCCATTTCTCACAATTGCTAAAGCACCAGCAAAGCTAGCCGAATTCTAGTCACCTTGTTGGGTCCAAACACAGAGTTGCTGCTGACTAGCTTACACTCTGCACAGTAGCTCTTGACATGCTTTTTTCCTGCTGTCCCTCACTGGATATTTCGATGCAAGTGTAGGATGGCATGTGTCAAAGTGCTGCTTTGTATTTGACCGTTTCATTGATGCAATTTTATCATTGCATATTAGACACACTGCAAAACCTGCTCTCTCCACAAAGGCGAATTCCTCTGTCCATTCCTGCTGAAAAGTATGATACTCTTTATCTTTTTTTCTTTTAGCCATCTTCTTTGTCAAAAGGGTTTCTGCAATTAGCTAGCTGACTACTTGATTACAAGGAGGGAAGTTTACTTCCTGACCTCACAATGACCTGTGTACATTACACATTATCCAATAAAAATTTGGTGTTGTATGGGAGGACAGCTGTGATTGGCTCCAGCCACCCGCAACCATGAACATGAGCAGTAGGAAATGAATGGATTGTAATACATCAAAATGTTTTATATTTTTAACATTATTTTTTTTATTAAAGATTTGTCTGCAAGCCAGATGCAGCCATCAAAAGAGCCCCATTTGTCTCGTGAGCCATAGGTTCCCGACCCCTGATCTATGGTAAGTATTTATCCGGAAATTGTGAAGAAGAAAAAAGAAATTCACGCTAGTTTTGCTGTCACACCTCAAGCTGTAAAAGTTATGACAACAGTGGGTATAAAGTTAAGATGAAAAAACATTAGTCAGACTGATGGTAAGTTACTCCAATAAAGTGGCAAGAATCCAAACTATATTTCATGGCACTATTTCACCACATAAACAGTCAGGGAACTTAACCATGAATCCCTATGAAAGTCTGAAAAAAATATGTTTATGAGATTTATTTAAATTTAATTTGGAGAAGTATACATCAACCGGTCAAGAAGTGTGCCATTCATTCTGCATAAACTAACTTAACCAGTTCAGCATTTTGCTGAATTACAGCCATATTTCTGTCAGTTCTAGTGATGTGAGGGATTAATCTGAAACATGACAGTGAAGCTTAGTCCTTATAATCTAGTCTTCATGCTACAGCGATTTCAAATTCATTTATTTTTAAATATATTTTTAAAATAAAAATTATATAGGAAGTAATGCTATAAATGTACATAGGACAAGAATAATTTCCCTAAAATATTAGGTTTTAATGTCCATGTAACATGAACAGATTATTTAATAATGTCAAAAATGTCCAAAACTATTCATGTAATATGAATAATGAACTTCTTTATTTATAAATGTCAAATGTCATATTTAATTTTTGTGAAGCAGAATTAAAGTCTTCATTTGATAATATTTTATATAAAATAAAAATCAAGTCTTAGACACAGATTCATTTAGGGTGGGTTCTATCTAGACATCAGCACATTCTTATTTTGTGACCACTAAATGAAATTGCCACTATCAAGAGAGAGGTACTCGTGTATTTACAAGTAGAGCGAAAGGCATTGTGAGGTTAAAAAGAAGATCCCTTGATTTACTCTGTAAATATTCACCTTATATATAAAAATAAAATTACTCATGCTGTATACAAGTTTGCAATAACTTATTTGCAAACCTGCCCTTTTCACAACACTGTAAGGAACAGATAGATCCCTTTGTGCCAATCAGTTCAATCCCTGCACTCCCAACCCTACCTCCAGAACACAACTGATTGAAGCAATTTATTACTCTCTCCTGGAGATTTGAAATTAGAAACCAAATCATGGAAAGAAGAGCCAGATGTCATGTAGACTCTAGGTCTTAAACTATCATTTAATTTAATTTAATTTTTACTTCTATTTGCTGATATCAGCAAGAGAGGAAGGGGGAGGGAGGAAAGAGGGAGAGAGACAGACAGATAGACAGACAGACAGGAACATCAATTTGTTTCTGTATGTGCCCTGACCGGGGATCTGAGGATCAAACTGACAACCTTTGCACTTCTGGATGATGCTCTAACCAACTGAGCTATCAGGCCAGGGCTTAGGGTATCATTTTAGATGGTCATGATAAGGTCTCAGGCAAGTGAATATGTGTGCAGGAAAGTCAGTCTATCATGAATTAGAAGAGAGCAGCAAACATGCAGAGAAATGTCAACAAGCCAGCTGGTTACAGAGAGCTGTTTCTACAAGGCTGCCAGAAATTAAATAAAATGAAATGCCCTTTTATGATATCAACTCTCTCCACCCCTTTATTTGAACATTTTGAATGGCTTTCTCCTTTTGCAACCAAACACTCCTTGATTATAAATGATTCACAAAACATTTCATACACAGAATTTTAGGAAATAATGACTTCCAAGAATGAAGAAACAAATTCTTTCAAATGTCCTTTAAAAAACAGGTTTTCAACCTTTTACACTTGGGGATCAGTTAAAAGAAGGGTATTATTTCAAAGGCTGCTAAGGCAGAAATCACCCTGAGCATAAGTGAATTCAACTAAGATCACTTGGTCTATAAACTTTATACTACATCAGGCTGGTTAAATCTTTCGCGTACTGGCGTGAACGATTTCACAGACTAGCGATCGAAAAACATT
This sequence comes from Rhynchonycteris naso, assembly GCA_037038555.1. Lineage (NCBI taxonomy): Eukaryota > Metazoa > Chordata > Mammalia > Chiroptera > Emballonuridae > Rhynchonycteris > Rhynchonycteris naso. The sequence continues at coordinate 173,072,789 of CM072998.1, forward strand.
GCTTTAAAAACACTGCTTTTTAAAAATATCTGAGAACTACTCTTTTTCAAAAATGAAAAGGCATGAGAGAAATGGCACCAGTAAATAGATATTGTCCTCTATGCCTCCACAATTTGCAGTAAGGTACTCAAGCTGTGAAACTTCCTTAGCACATAAGAGACTTTTTATTCTTATTCTTACAGAATGTTAATGTCAAGATTCAATTTAAATATCTACCTATCTCCTCTAGTGCAATTTTATTTTTTAAATCTCTTAATTTTAGGATTATTTTATTCTTTCTGTCGTTTTAACAAACAATAGTCCCAACTTATCTGCAGTTTTGCTTTCCAGTTTCACTCAACCTCAATCCAAAAACTGTAAATGGAAAATTTCAGAAATATACAACTCATAAGTTTTAAACTGCACACCATTCTGAAAAGCACAATGATACCTTGCCCCATCCCACCTTATTTGACCTGGGAAGTGAATCATCTCTTTGCCCAGTGTTTCCATGCTGTATACACTACCCACCCATTAGTCACTTACTGGCCAATTGGTTATCAAATTGACTCTTGTGGTATCACAATGCTTGTGTTCAAATAACCTTTATTTTACTTTATCATTATGTAATATCTCTGGTAATTCTTCTTGCTCTGAAGTCTACTTTGATATTAATATGGCCATTCCAAATATTTTACTAGTATTTATATGATATATCTTTTTCTATCCCTTTAATCTGACTAAATAATTTTATTTGTAGGTTTCTATAGACAAGAGTATAATAAAGTTCTTTTAAATTACTGAATCTAACAATTGCTGTCTTTGTAATATTTAAACATTTATATCTAATATAAATATTGATGTTTTTATTTAAGACTACCATTTTATTCTCTATTTGTCCCTGTGTTTTCATTCCTGTTTTCCCTTTCCTGCCTTCTTCTGCATTGAGTACATTTTGGTATTTCATTTTGTTTATTAAGTTTTTATCATATCTCTGTATATTTCTTTATTATACCTCTATATTTTTTTAGTGGTAGCTCTAGGGATTACAGTGAACTTACTTCACTTTTAACAATCTGCTTACAATCACTATTTTAACAGTTCAAGCGAAATGTAGAAACCTTACCATTATATAAATCCCTTTACCCTCACCCTTTGTGTTGTGGTTATATCTCATATATCAACATATATTGAAAACCCCATTTGACAGTGTTTTTCAAAATTTCAACTATCAACCATATAGTAGACATAGAGAATTCAAAAAAATAAGAATTTTTAATTTGTATTACCCAAAATCTTACCATTCCAGTTATTCACACATATAAACAGATTGGTACCACTGAAATGTATCATTACCTCTCTCAGTCTGGTCCTCAGCTCTACCAAGTCAGTAACCCTTCACTTTTATGGTCAACCCCCTCTCATTCATCACTACTTTCCTCAAACCTTCCACCCTACTGTTTCTCCCCTTAGTATGAGCAAATGTCCATTCCTACTAATTCACTGATAAGGAATATCAGCCAAGAGCTCCTTAAATTCTTACTATCACACTTAAACTGACCTGTACCCACACCTATCCATTTCCCAGGGCTGAATTAAAGGGCTGACTGACCAAATAGCCACCTGAGTGCCAGTCTACAAGAAGCACTATATATAACATCACTGGAATAAATTAAACAAATTGCTAATAAGTGACCATTTAAAGCATCTGCCTCTTAACCAGACAAATGTGCACTGGTCCCTAAATCACAAAGGTTGACAGCATTTGATAGAAAATTTTAGAATATTTCTTAAACCCCCAACCTATCTCCATCAAATAGTTTTGCAAATTGTATCTATTAGGTTGTACAATACTACTGAAGTTTACCAATCCTGATCGAAATGGCCAACAGGCACTTGAAACACAATCACAATCTGTAGAAAGTTTGAAAATAAATCATGCATTGCATGGTGCTATTTACCAGGAACAAGTAATTTGTTTTTTTTAACCTAAATGTGAAACCTTTAATATACCTCACAAGAATCTTTCTGGCTCAGAAAACAGCTTAAGAAAACTGACTACAGAACTGAAATACAGAAAAGTGAGAAGCATGTTGTCAACATAAAAACCAGAAAAATAACTTTAAAATATATTTAAACAACACTTTCCTGCTTTAATTATTTATTCAACAATATTATTGAGTACCAATTCCATGGGAAACAAGGGGAACAAGGTCTCTGCTCTTGGGGGACTTAAATTCTAGGAGAAGCAGATAATAAACACACAAATGCAGGTAATAATAAATGCTATTTTAAAAATATATAATATATAGTAATAAACACTATTTTTTTGTAAAAACAGATGATATGAGAGAGAAGACTGAGCTGGAGAGGCTGCTAATATAGACTAAAAGTAAGGGAAGACCAACCACAGTGAGATACAAAAATCCTAAAGGATAAAAGAAACCAACCACGCAAAGACAGAGCAGAGGGGCAGTGGGGACAGAAAATTCTAAGCAGAAAGAATTCCAAGTCCCAAAACGGAAACAAGCTCGGCCTTTGAAAAATAGAAAGAATGCTTCTCTGTGGTTTGAATATTATGAGCAAGAGAAAAAATCATAGGGGATGATAGCAGAAAGGTAGGGAGAAGTCAAATCAAATAGGGCTTTATGGGACACTCAATCCTTAAAAAGTGTGGATAAATAATGCTATCTAGATCTCAGTGGTAGAAAACAAAGTTTTACAATATATAAGTTAAAATGTTAGGCTATGTTCTGTGCATCTGGTAAATCTTCTATTATAAACACAAAGAGGCATGTAATTTTTTACTGAAGTCAGTATCCTCCTATATTCAATAAAATAAATGTTGAACAAATATTTGAAGGCGTGTTTGTTTAGACTTCACTTTCTACTTCCCTAGTTAATTATGGAATAGGAATCACTTCTGAGCTCTAGAGCTCATCTCTATCCACCAGAGCCTCTGATAGCTGATGTGTACACTGTGTAAGAGAAAAGTACACTGTGTGAGAGAAAAGTGCCTCTAGCTACACAATCCCTGCACTATGGCACAAATTTAGCAGACAAAGCACAAGATTTCAGGCCCTCCTCATCCACTTGGCCGAGTATCCTTATGCATAACCACTGAAGATGGCTTTACAAACACCTCCTTAGATGTCGCACTACATCAATAAACTCTCTTCTGTAACTTCAACTGCTTCCTCATAAGCAAAGAACATTTATGTCATAAATTGTTTAAAGTTTTGCCTTTTCCTTCAAAAAGTGCCTAACATTTTTGTGTATTTACATACTGCCAAAGCCTGTTCTGTTAACTTAAAATACATAACCAAAGTTATAGTAGTTCAAAAGTTCTCGTTCCCTTATTGGAAACAACCTATCTTTATTTGCGTAGCTTGAAATTCATGTATACACCTAGTTATTTGTAATCCACACCTTACTTCCTACAGGTGTGAGATTATATCACAGTTCAAGAATGAATTTTTGGATCATCTATAATTCCAATACCATATATCTGAATCCTGGCACTTAGCATACCATTCTGCCAAAAATAATGGTGCAAAAACTGGCAGAGATACTGATTTGTCTGTCAAGAAATCCTTTTTAAATAATACATTTAAAAATTTCCTAGTCAGCACTTAAAACTTTCAAATGTTTCTAAGCAGAATGTTCTTTAAGATGGGCTATAATTTAGTAACAATGGCTAATTTTTATTATCCTTTCACAATTAGTAAACTAAGAAACTATTAAGAATACATTTAATAGACTGATAAGATATTAAAATTTCATAAGATGTCTCTTATTTAAATTTTAATTTTAAAATAATTTGTTTTGATGAAACACAGATGGTGATAGTTTTTACAGATTGTTTGCTCTCCCCTCTGATCCCCAATCTAAAACAAAATATCTGCAGATGATACGGGCATGTGACAATTTTCAGTAAATTAAACACTTCGACTTTGGTCACGCTGAGACTGTCTGAAGAAACTATAGCAGAGAGAATTTGTGCTTCAAAACAAGGTATCAGGAAAAAAAACCACAGCTCATTTGCTATGAACAAAGTGTTTTATCCCTCAGCCATTTGTACAACAAAACTGACCCTTCTCATCTGCATCACTGATTTGGTTATCTCATATTCCACAGATAAGTAGGGAACCATTGATTACAAAATGTTTTTATTCTTTTTTAAAATTCATCATCAGCATCATCTTTTTGTTTTTTCCAAGGGCAGAGAGAGAGAGAGTCAGAGAGAGGGATAGATAGGGACAGACAGATAGGAACAGAGAGAGGTGAGAAGCATCAATCACTAGTTTCTCGTTACTCTTGTGACACCATAGTTGTTCATTGATTGCTTTCTCACATGTGCCTTGACCACGGGCCTTCAGCAGACCAAGCAACCCCTTGCTGAAGCCAGCGACCTTGGGTCCAAGCTGAACGAGCTTTTGCTCAAGCCAGATGGGCCCGCGCTGAAGCTGGCAAGCTCGGGGTCTCGAAACCTGGGTCTTCCGCATCTCAGTCCAATGCTCTATCCACTGCACCACCGCCTGGTCAGGCAAATGTTTTTATTCTTTTAATAGTAATAGTAAAGACAGTCCAATTTTGGAAAAAATTAAATATTACCCATTATCCCACTACCTAAAAGCAAGTAGTTTTTTCTTTTTAAGTATTCAATTTATATGAAAAGCAGATGCCTTAAGAGAAAGATTTTTTTAAAAATACATTGAACTACATAGCCAAAAGGGAAGAAGTCACATTCAAGTATAAGTTGTAAAATTGGGTTAGCAGATTTTAGGTGGAAAGATATAAATATAATAAAACTCCAGAATATGAATGACTTGTTTTAGCAGTGATTTAATTATATTTTAATTGTCAGTTTTGGGGGGGTTATTACAGTTGACATTCTCTTTTTAAAATTTTATTTAGAAAATTAATTTTAACAGAGAGACATTGATCAATAAGAGTATGTACATTTCAGGTAAACATTTCTATAGCATTTGAACTGTCAATTGCATTGTGTATCCATCACCCAAAGTAAGTGAAGGTTTTCTTTTTCTTTTTTTAAATTGAGAAACAGGGCTGTGACCCTGCACTCTGACTGCTTTGTTGTATCTTTCCCTCTGCCCCTCTATCTCACTGCTTTTTCCAGCAGAAGGAAAGCTAGTTATTCCAAGTTTCCCTCTCCATACCCCTCAGACCAAATCCAAAGAGCTTGAGCTTCCCTTCCCGTAGTCCAGCAGAGAAAAAAAATACAGTTACTCCTGGTTTGTCTCTTCTCCAAAGCCCACCATGAATGTGTTTTATCTTTCACCCCCCTTTTCACCTAGTTACACCTTCAGTCCATTCCATGCATGGATCTTTCAGGCATATCTGTAAGCTCAGCTGGGATTCCTTCACTGCATTTTAGTTGTTCAGTTTGTTAAAATTTCAAGGGGAAAGATCCGGAGTATCTCTGATGCTATTACTGTGACATCTTCTCAGTTGACATTCAATATTATGTTAGCTTCAGGTGTGTAGTATAGTCGTTAGACACTTACATAATGTACAAAGTGATTCCCCACAATAAATCTAATACCTGACACCATACATAGTTATTACAATATTATTGACTATATTCCCTATGGTGTACTTTACATCCCCATGATTGTTTTGTAAAACCAATTTGCTTCTTTATCCCTTCACCTTTTGTACCTACTCTTCCAACCACCTCCCTCCCATCTGGCAACCATCAGCTTGAGTAAAGACTTGGAGTAAAAAAGAAAGGGAGGCCTGCAGATATCTAGACAATCTTCTGGATCCCTGAACAGAATTCAGCGGACATGTAGCAGAGGTATGAATGATTCATTAAAAAAACAGCATGTTTGGAATATAATGATCAAGAAGAAAAACAGTAAAAGGGGAGTTTAGAGATACAACAGGAAAAAGAAGTGGGGAAAGGATTCAGTAGGGTTTTGTAGGCCACTGTAAAAACTGGCTTTACCATGAATGAAACAGAATAGCAAAATTTTGAGCAAAGTACTACATGATTAGCCCTTTTCTGATCTGCTTTGACTATGGGGTCCTAGTCCAGCATGACCCCAAATGCTTACTTTCTTATTATTACCCATACTCTGACAGTCAACTCACTGTCAAATGGTGACTATTGTAGAGATTCTCCAAACTCATTTATTATTCCTCAAAAAGCTCTTCACCCCTTAGTCACTGTCAATCCCTTACTTAAGAATGAGATGACAGCCTGACCTCTGGTGGCGCAGTGGATAAAGCGATGACCTGGGAACACTTAGGTCACCAGTTCAAAACCCTGCACTGGTCTGGTCAAGGCACATATGGGAGGTGATGCTTCCAGCTCCTCTCCCCTTCCTCTCTTTCTCTCTCTCTCACTCTGTGTCTCCTCTCTAAAATGAATAAAATTTAAAAAATTAAAAATAAAAAAGAATGAGATGACCTACCCAGTTATAAGAATGTGTTTCTTTTAATGAGTAAAAACAACTTGCATTAGGGTTGCTTTTGACATTACGCAAAATGACAAAAATAACTGGTTTGGTATTTGATTAACCATGATTAAAATCAAAGCTCAAGTACTTAATAGCTGAATAATCTTGAACAAGTTATTTAACCTCTCTTGGTTTCAATTCTTATAATTTGTAAAAGAAGAAAAATACCTAAACTTATGTAAGGAATTAAGTAAATTTTAAAAAGTATATCCCACCTGACCATGCAGTGGTGCAGTAGATAGAGCATCAGCCTGGGATGCTGAGGACCAGGTTCAAAACTCCAAGGTCACTGGCTTGAGCACGGGGGTTGCCAGCTTGAGTGTGGGATCATAAACATGACTCCATGGTTACTAGCTTGAGCCCAAAGTTCGTTGGCTTGAAGCCCAAGGTCTCTGGGTTGAGCCCAAGATCACTGGCTTGAGCAAGGGGGTCGCCAGCTCAGCTGGAGTCCTTCAGTCAAGACACATATGAGAAAGCAATCAATCAATGAACAACTGAGGTGCCACACTATGAATGTGTGTGTGTGTGTGTGTGTGTGTGTGTGTGTGTGTGTGTGTGTGTGTGTGTATAAATATATATATAAAAAAGAGCATCGGCCCAGCATGTGGATGTCCCAGGTTTGATTCCTAGTCAGGGTACACAGGAGAAGTGACTATCTGCTCTATCTCTCCCCCTCTCACTTCTCTCTCTTCTCCTGTAGCCATGGCTCTATTGGAGTGAGTTGGCACTGGTCATGGAGAATGGCTCCATGGCCTCCTCCTCAAATGCTAAGAAGAGCTCAGTTGCTGAGCAATGGAGCAATGCCCCAGATGGGCAGAGCATCGCCCCCTAATGGGCTTGCTGGGTGGATCCCGGTTGGGGTGTATGTGGGAATTTGTCTCTGCATAGCCTCCTCTCACTGAATAAAAAATTAAAAAGAAACAAATAAATATATCCCAGTGCCTAGATCATAACATGCATTTAATAAATGTTAGATCCATTATACCTGCAGCCTCTAACAGTGCTTCCCATGTTGCCCTGCATCTTTGAGTATGCAATCCTCACAGCTCAAGAGTCTACAAACACCCAAAGCAGGGGGAGGCGGGAGCCTCACATTAGTTTAAATCAAAATGATCTACTGTTTACACTGTAACAGTTGAGGCTGCTGTGTGGCAGCACTTTGAACACCATCTGAGAATTAGAGCTGCTGTTCTCAGAGGAAAATAGTGCACCCCCACACACACACCCGCTTTCATAGGCCCCATGGTATGATGCTGTGTCTGTACGCTCCATACGAAGGAACTTGGCCTTTCCTTTTGTAAACTATATTTGACATATGTTAAGCCAATACTACAAACAAGGGTAAAAAAGATAGCTACACACTCAAGGGACCACATATGTATTTTTTTAATGTGATACTGCCATTTTAAAGAGAAAACAAAGATTGTTTCCCAATATAGGTGGCTTTCTAGATATATTATGAATAGGGCTGATATAAACATATATGTCTTTCATAAAAATTCTCAAAAAACAAAAATTTTAAGACCCTAAACCTCAAGTGTATCACTTTATTGGAATTTTCTTGTAGAGGAAGGGAAAAAAATGAAAACTTTTTCCTTCTTATTTGGAATTGAATGCTAATACAGGGTATGGCAAAAGTAGGTTTACAGTTGAGAGTACACAAAACAGTTTATTCTTGTGTTATTATGTATTAACTATTGTATTATTTGCCATATGAACAACTTGTAAACCTACTTTTGCCCCACCCTGTATACCACTATTGAAAGGAATATCCTAAAATCTTCTATGTTTTACTCGCCAGCTCTTGGATTTTATAGATATGTGGGAATTTTTCTAGCAATTGCTTCTTGTTCCTTACTTTGTACTTTCATTAACCTGGGAGGAAATATCAGGCAGACTGAGAGACAATTGAATGTTCATTGTACTTGATTCTGCAAGTGATACGTGATACCTTCTGTCTTCTTCCCTTCTTTTTCTTTGAAATATATATATATTTTCTTCTTTTTCAAGTGAGAGGAGGGGAAATAAAGAGACAGACTCCTGCTTGCCCCCCCACACACACCGGCATCTGGCAACAACCTGTCTAAAGCTGATGCTCTGCCCATCTAAGGCCATGCTTGCAACCGCGTCATTTTCAGACCTGAGGTGGAGGCTCCATGGAGCCATCCTCAGCTCCCTGGGCCAATGCGCTAGAACCAATTGAGCCATGGCTGCAGGAGGGGAAGACAGAGGGGGGGGGAAGGGGTGGAGAAGCAGATGGTTGCTTTTCCTATGTGCCCGGACCAGGAATAGAACCTGGGACATCCACACACCAGGCCGGAGCTCTACCCCTGGCTCAGCTAACCGGCCAGGACCTGAAATATCTTCCTTGAATTTTACATGTAGCAACTAAATATCAGTGGTTTGTCATTCACTTTGTAAACTGGCAAATGAAGCAGAAATCTCCTGGTTCTCCTTAAGTAGAGGAATTTGTTGCTGAGAGAAGGGCAAAGCACTTTTTAGGCAATGTTTTACTATAAATAGTAGGTGCCTCTGTGAAATCTGTCCACTCTGACTAATCACTCTTTCCTTTTTGTCTAAGAAGGGGTAAGGAAATTACTGCCTTAGTATGGGAGAGCAGGTCTGAGTTACCTAGCTTGATGGTACATACCTCATGTCAGGTCTTCATCTCCAGTGCTGACCAGTGTCAGGGTTTTGGAAGATTCCTTCACCTATGTGAATATCTTCCTGTTAATCATTTTGTTTCCTTTTGGACTCCTCTGTTGATCTGCCTTAAGAAAGTGAAGATGCCCCAACCCTTTTATGGTGAGAAATGCAATGAGCCATTTAATTAATTGTGTTTGCATTTTCCTGGCTGAAGAAGCAGGCCCCTCAAAATAGGTGTGGTTCCCTGACAATTGCACTTAGAATAACTAAAATCTCCTGCTTCCCTTTGCAGGTCCTAGAATAGCATTATTGATTTTTATTAATATTTGGTAGAGTCACCTACTTTGCTATCTTAAAGGAGACAAGCTGTGACTTTCCTTAACCCAGAAGGAAGGAACCTGAGACCAATAGTCAGAAGTGTTTACACAGAGGTTTACCTGCATTTACTTGATAAATTTCAAGAATTTTTTTCATCATATTACTGGTACTGTTGGTCATTTGTCAATGATGGCCAGAGTTCTATAGTAGCAAAGGGGTTTTCTCCACTTAGAAAAGGCCATTTTGCTATATTTACATTTTTAGGAAATGTGATTTCTAGTTTGGACACTGATGCTTTAAAAATAAAAGCAGTTTGGGTAATATCTACTATTTTATCTGTAGCTAATCTTACTGAAAAACGTTCTAGCCTGTGGTGGCACAGTGGATAGAGTATCAACTTGGAATACTGAGGTTACTGATTTGAGGCCCTGGGCTTGTCTGGTCAAGGCACAAACAAGAGCAATCAGTGAACAACTAAAGTGAAGCAAGTATGATTTCGCTCCCTTTTCTATCTCAAATCAATAAAAATTTAAAAGAAAAACTCTTTAAAAAACAAAAGAAAGAAAAACATCCTAGATAATTCAGCAAGGGAACTGACAACACTACTTTTTCTCAGATAAATTCACCAGCCTGATGCCTTTGGGTGCAGGGCATTGTGAACTGATGGTCATTGGCACTAATTCAACACCAACAAAAATCACTTATTTGGAGTATAGTTGAAGAAGGAAACATTTTAGTGCAAAACAGCTCAACTGTGATATGGCAAGCACAGCTAGGGGCCAGGCCCTTCTCCAGCTAGACAGCTCTGCTGTGCTTCTTGCTGCTCTGCTCTGCTCTGCTCCTGCTGCTCTGCTTTGCCCTGTGCTGGTCTGCTCCTGCTGTGCTTTGTCTGCTCTATTTTGTGCCAGTCTGCTCTGGCCTGGGCGGTGACATGTTCAGAGTTTCAGCTCAGCCAGGGAGACCCCCAGTCTCCCGTCTTTGGTGGGAAGGGAAAGTGCACTCCCAGAGCCAGAGGAGAGCTAGCTTATATGAATGTAAGTTTTTGCCCCTAGTTCCTGATTAGTCTGTCCTCGTGCAAATGAGAACTCCAAATCCTTACATTTTATTCTGCTTGGGCAGAATGGACCACTCTGCTTGGTTGGAGCTGCACAGCTCCAACTGAATGGGGAAAGCCTCGGTCCTATGGGTTGAAATAGGATTCCAGGAACTCCTTTATAATAAGGATTGACTCAGATGACAGAGACGGTGCAGGCCTCTCACTGAAGTGAGGTTTGTGTGAGTCCTCTGTGTAGAAATGTCAACTAGGCTGTACTTTTTTGTTTTTGTTCTTTAAAGAGGAATCTTTCTTTCTCACAGTTAACAACATGTAGTTGCTATAGTCACCGTTTCCTTTTCATTTTCTTTCAGCAAATTTGTATATGACCGTGGTAATCTACCCCTTGCTTTGGGTCAAAGTTCTCTATAAAGTCAGCCACCTTTTCCCTCAGAGATTAACAGCATGACAATATCTCCTGTACCAAACTAACTAATGTCTTATCATCAGTATATAAAATAATAGTTATTGTTTATTCATTATGTTCAGTTCAGTTAGAAAAGAAACTGATCCCTATTAACAGGAATCATCTAAAGTATTTGTTGATTATTTATCCTTTTTCAACTCTCTGGAACTACTAATTTGCTGTTAAACATACCAATCAAAGGGCTGGTATATGTTCTGGCTAAAGGAGCCGAGGATATTTTAGATGGAGGGATAGATGGACCCAAGTATGCATAGTCTATTTTGTTATCCAATTATGCTGCTTCTATTATTGACAATATCTGCCCAGATATTAGAATTAAGATAGGAGTCTTTATTTCTTCTATCATATCTATTATTTTCTCTAGTACTTTGGTATCATTACCACAGATTTCCTGCCAGCTAAGCAGTTTGAAATTAGTAGTTTTGAATGTACTAATATGTGTGGTAATAATGTATATGATTTATAAAATAACTATATTTGTCAACAAAAAAACCCAGAATCACCTCTTCTCTTCAAGTAGATCTCCTTTGCAAATACCTGCAATAAATCACTCTGGCAAGAAGTAATGGTTTCTACATATTCTATTTGTGTTCTTTTCTTTCTTTAGAGCATATTATTTTTTTTTTTACTTTTCTATCTGATCTCCTTCAACTCAGCTTCAGATTTCTCCAAAGAATCTAACTTATTTATATGTGCAAGTTGGTATCTTTTTAGAGATACATTTATATGTTTTACATTGAGTTCTGTCTTCCCCAATTTGCATATAATCTGAAATTTTTGAACTATTAACAAAAGGAAATTTTTAACAGTCCACACCGTATTTGAAAACAATTTGGTCAACATAGAAAACCTGGTATTGATCTAGTTCACCAATTTTGGTCATTTTATCTTCCTATGACATTAAGGTTGATATCAAATTCCACTGTCCAGTAATAATTTTTCATTATTTTTTCATAACTTTTCCTAGGTTAAATTTTACAGTTCAGAATTGAACTTTTCTTTAATATTCCAATGGAACAGAAGCACTCACATGTGGCAAGACCTATGCAACTCTAAAAATTCTCTAGGTAACTAAGGGTTGCCTGTACTCCACTATATAATCTTGTCTTCAAAGTGCAAATCACAGAGTCGAGTATACCTAAAGGAACCCTATTTTTAATCAATCTATTATAGCAATTTTACAATGACTCTACAATAGAACAGTTTGGGCAAACACCATATCTACTGTATTTCCCCATGTATAAGAAACACTCTTTTTTGGCCTGACCTGTGGTGGCGCAGTGGATAAAGCGTCGACCTGGGAACACTGAGGTCGCCAGTTCAAAACCCTGCACTGGTCTGGTCAAGGCACATATGGGAGTTGATACTTCCAGCTCCTCCCCCCTTTCTCTCTCTCTCTCGCTCTCTCTCTCTCTCTCTCACTCTGTGTCTCCTCTCTAAAATGAATAAAATTTAAAAAAAATTAAAAAAAAAAAAAAAGAAACACTCTTTTTTAAAAAATCTGGGGTCTAAAAACTGGGTACATCTTATATAGTGGTTGTAGTTTTTTTACTTGCATTTCCTGCTTTTTCACATTTGTTTTTGTGCTCATTGTTGAAGACAGTGATTTTTCATCAGACACAGAAGAGGACAAGGTAATGGATGGGAGTTTTGACAGTGATGAGGAGTTGTATGAATTTTATGATGAATAAAACTTGAGTTCAATAACTTCATGTAATACATATTTTTTCAAAATTTGGGCCCCCAAATTAAGATACGTCTTATACAAAGAATTGTCTTATACATGGGGAAATATGGTACTTGTGGTAGACTGAGAATATCTATTAACACATAAAGGCTATGAAAAGTCATGCAGTTCAGATATAAAAACCATTTTGCTTTGACCAGAGAATATTTTCGCCCTCGTGGGTATTCTATTAATATGCTAAAACCAGTTTATCACAAAACACAGTTTGAGAAATGCTAATTTCATTTGAAAATCAAAATCACTTCCAACATTATTTTCAATGGGACATCCTCTAAAAAAGGGGATTTTTATTAATTTGTGGAAATTTAAAATATTTTATATATATATATTAAAATATATGGGGGCACTTTGGTTATAATAATTATTGGGATGGGTAAGGTGCTACTGATATTTTAGAGGGCAAGAAGTAAGACAGGTCCATAGACAAAGAATTGCTCCCATGACTTCCAAACTCCTGATAGTCATATAAAAGAAAAACTTACTTATAATTATGAGTCTAGAATCTAACTCCATATTACATATAAACACAATGTATTCTTGCATTGATATGTGCTGAATTTTTCAGGAATGAAAATTTTAGAACTTTCTAAAGACTGGTTCTCCATCTCATCACACTACTAAACAAAATCTCTCACAATATTTTAAACATATATACAATACACCTCTATCAGTCTGCATTCATAGCTGTCTATTTCACAGTGATTTTGTTATAAGTGCAAGCATCTGACTATCTCCTTGGGACTATCAGTGTAGTTATGCCTGAGCATATATACTGAATATATATTAGATATAAGTATCTAATATTTTATTATAATTCATTCAGTATCTTTTATCGCTTTATTATGATTTTAAACACTGCTTTTTAAATTATTTATAATCAGGTTATATACTGTCTATAAATTTTACTTGAAGATAACAAAGTGGACTTTACAAAGCATTTATTTTTAAAGGAAGGATATTCAGTCTGATGAGATTGAAAACCACTGATTTATAAGCTTTAGTTCCCTAAAGATGAGGATTTGTATTAGGACAACCTATAATTGAGCAAAAACATGATTAAATTAAACAAAACTACAAATATGGTGTGGTTAAGATAAATATTGGAATATATGGTATGTTTGAAACAGAGTAATTTATCACAAGCCTTTTTTATGGACCTAGCACTTGATTACACTGAAGTACAAAGAGGTTTAACAGAGATTTGTCTGCCTTCATTAAACATATGGGCTAGTGGGGTGAGGGGGAGGAAACAGTCAAAACAAAGAACTGAATGCCAGCTACCTTCTAAACATTTGTGAAACAAATGTTCATAATTAGGCAATAGCCTTAGGAGGCTGGGGAGTCAGGAAAGGCTCAGGATGCGCGAGACCTTCTGTTGCACATTCCAGAATGAGCTGGACAGCACTAGTAAGGTACATTTACCATAAAAGAGGAGGCCGACATAACTGCTGCAGGAGGAGGGAGAAGAGTAAGTTAGATCCTGGGAGGAGTGGTGAGCGTGGAGCCCTAGATGATGAAAAGTCTTCAAAGGCCCAGGAGCCTGACTTTAAAGTAACAGACAAAATGAAACCTCTATAGACTCTTAGAGTAGTAAAGATTAAAACTGGTAGCAGCATATAGGATAGACAGACTTATAGAAAGACATATAAATGACCTCAGGAAGTTGCAAAGGGGGCAGGGTGACGTTTTGGATTTGATAAAATTGAGATGATCAGTTTGATTATCTTTATAAACCAACACAGAGGTAATGCCTTAACCTCTCATCACCAGAACACATGAGCTCCCAGAGGTTGTGAATGTATAGAAGGTTAGAGTTGGAAGGTACACCCAGGTTAGAGGCATGGGCAGTGGTTGGCAAACTCATTAGTCAACAGAGCCAAATATCAACAGTACAACGATTGAAATTTCTTTTGAGAGCCAAATTTTTTAAACTTAAACTATATAGATAGGTACATTCCTTATCTAGGTAGCGCCTGCATGTGGTACTTTGTGGAAGAGCCACACTCAAGGGGCCAAAGAGCCACGTTTGGCTCACGAGCTGCAGTTTGCCAACCACTCACTGGCCTAGAGGAAGACCCCAAAATGATGGGTATTACTTTACATACAAATGATAAGATGATGGAAAGCTTTACTCTTGCCAGGTAGATGACAGAAACTAAAAATATAAACTAATTATTTTTTAAGATTAAAGAAATGTTACAGATCACAGAGTCATGACAGTTTACTAATATGCTATGACATAAATCCCTAAACTTTAAGGTTGATGTCAAAGATTATAGCCCTGTGGATAAGGCACCCATACAGCCTTCTCTAAGGGAGGGTTTTCTAAAAGAAAACACACTGCCTACAGAAAATGAATTCTGTCATATGTAGGTGAGTAAATTGACTCAGAGATGCTATTATAAAGTCTCAGAAAATAACAGTAAGCAGAAATGAGCTATAACCTCATCATCAATCATCACAAAAAAAAATTGCATCATTGTAAGGATTACTCTGACTCAATGTAACAGACAAAAAGTTTGCCTGAGGGGCAGTCCAGCTGAGAGAATCAATCTAGTTATATGCAATAACAGAGATAACAACAGCAGGGATCTCTTCATTTTTCATAACTTATTTCTTATTATCTATGTTCATGTGTAATCTGAAACTATTTACATTAAATTTCTGAAATTTATGAACCCGCCTCTAGATTGTTTCAGCAGCCAATTCTTTATGGAAAATAATCAATATGCCATCATGATGAAACAGCCCCAAGATCAAATACTACAGTTGTAATCTAGAATGGTGAAGAGCTCTATAAATAGGATAATCTAGGTCCTACTTTGCTTGGGGCAGACAGTTCACACCTGCTTTTCAGGAAGGATCATTAGTAGCAGCCTCTTTCACTCTTAAAGTGTACATAACAAATTACATGGACCCCGTATCAATAAAGACTTATCACACAGGAAACTTTTATGAATTACACTTATTTTTCACCTTCTTTATTCTTAATTTATAAAAAAAATACCTGTCATCACCTATGAACAAGTTATAAGAAATTATCCATCCTTGAAACAGCTGAAAATGTCTCTCAGTGATGGAGTGATTCTTGGCTGTCCCTGCCCCCACATCTGTTTCAGCATCTTGTCAAGCCTACTTACCAGCTTTGCCCAACTCCTTCCATTCCATACATGTTTCCTCCTGTTCTTAACAAGCTCTTGTGTTTCTTCATTCAAACCAAGCTAGTAAGAAATGCATCTCAAGAATGAAAGACCATTCTCCATATGTGGGAGATTTTATTTTATAGAAAAAACAGGCTTTGGTTTCCTCTAAAATCAGAAATAAGACTAGGATGCTTGCTTTTGCCACATCTTTTTGATATGGTACTAGAAGTTCTTGCCAGAGCAATTAGAGAAAAACATAATAATAAAAGGCATTCATATTAGAAAGGAAGAAATAAAACTCTATTCACAGATAACATCATCTGATACAGAGAAGACCCAAAAGAATCCAAGAAATAAATTCAGCCAAGTTGTAAGATACAAAATAAACAGGTAAAAATCAGTTGTATTTCTATATACTGGCATTAAACAATCTCAAAAAAAATTAAGAAAAAAATTTCATTCATAAGAATTTGGGAAAGAAAAAATACTCCTTATACACACTATGATGGCTACTATAAAAAAAAACCACAGCCTGACCTGTGGTCATGCAGTGAATGGAGCACTGACCTGGAATGCTGAGGTCGCCAGTTCAAACCCCGGGCTTGCCTGGTGAAGGCACATACTACATGCAACAAATGAACAGTTAGAGTAAGACAACTAGTTCTCATTCCCCCATCCTTCCCTAACCCTTAAAGTCAATAAATAAAATCATTTAAAAAAAGACTCACAGAGGGGATTCCAAGATGGCAACAGAGTAGGTAGACGTTCCAACTGCTACCTCCCAGGACCAAATTGAATTACAACTTAATTTAAAAAACAATTGTCTTGAAAAACCAACTTTGGACTAAAGGAAGAGGAATTTATAACCAAGGATCACAGAAAAAGTCTCACTGAGACTGGCAGGAAGGGAAGAGATGCAGAAAGGGCTGCCCCACTGGGAGGGAGCGGTGGCTGAGGCTCTGGAGAGACACTCCCTGCGGGGAGGGTCACCCTGAGAAGTGGGGGTCCTCAGCCCCAGGCCCGGAGCCCTAGCGTAAAGCCCCAGAGCCTAGAAGAAGCACCCATCCAGCATTTGGAGGTGAAAAGAGCTGGGTTTCTGTCTGCAAGAAAGGGATGAAGCTCTTGGAGATGGCAGGCTCCGTCTTAAAAGGCCATACAAAAAATCTTATTCACAGCCACTTACCCAGGGCTCCAGTGGAGGGAGGACTGAGAGGACTAGAGTTGCATGAGGAGAGTGTCAAGTTGGAAGCCCAGGTAGAGACACTTTTTGGGGACAGCCACTGGAAGCCCTGTGCTGAGTCATTCTCCAATATTCAGTAACCATCTTTCTTGGGTGGGGCAGTCCCCTCTGAGTGGCATCTGCTTGGAGAAAAGCAACTGTTCTGTCCTCGGTAGTCTCTCCTGCTTCAGTTATGGAGACTAGGTCGTGCTGAAAAGCCAGGAAGCAGGGGGTGCATCTGTGACTCAGTTTTCTGGTGTTGGGGTTGAAGCTTTCCCCCACCTGCTCCTGAGTCTAAGACTAGTAATTCTGCCTCAGGGGAGAGTCAGTAGAAACTGTCTGGAGTGTGGGCAGACCACACCTGTGGGTCTCAAGAGGCCACACCCACCAGACTCCTGGGGCCTCACCCTACTGAGGTCTGTGAAAAAAGTCTGGACAGACTGACACCTGGGGACCGAGGGATGGAGCCACACCCACCACCCTTCCTACTCCCTAAATTGCTGCAGGCTCTAGACTCTACCAGAGGTTTTTTTCAGTGGCCAACCCCAACAAGCAGCCAGCAGACAGAGGCGGGACTCAGGGAAACTTGGCCTTTTAAGCTGAACTTCTCCCAGACCCAGAGTGGGTAAAAGCCAGCCTAAGTGTGTGGCTTGGTATTTCCATGTGCACCTGGGCCCAGCAGATGCAGCCACAAACTCTGGATTACTTACAGCTCCAGGAAGGTTGCCAAGGGCCAGTCATAGGCAGTGTCTCCCACTGGTCTGCCACAGGTTTATGCCAGGGTGGCCCAGGGCTGGCGCGTCCAGTGGCCAGCTGCAGAGAGCATAAGTGCAGGACCTAACAACCCTTGTAGTGAAGTATCCCAAGGAAGGCCTCCTCACACCTGGCCCAGCTGAGGCGACTTCCACTCTCTGTGATCGGCACTGGTACAATGGCTCATGTGCATTTGATAGGGTGGAGCTTCACAGTCAGCTGGCCTGGGTGCTAGATATCCTGCCCCACTGGGCTAGATTCCACAGGGGGGAGGGAGAGAGGCTTGGAGCATGGACATTTAAAGTGCTGGTCCCTGTGAGTCTATTGTTGGGTCTGGTCAAGGGGCTTAGTCACTTTCCAAGGGTCACAGTCAGATCCGGGAGAGAACTCTCTCAGTCTTCCTCCCTGAGACCCAGGTCTCATCAGCTCTAAGAAATTCTACAGAGGACTATTGGCCACATTCAGTCTGAACCTGCTGCTCACCTTGCTGGGGAGAAATAAAATTTGAGTATCCAGCAGTGGCAGAGGGATTAGGCTCTGGAGTAGAGGCCACATTCTCCGTACTGAGCTCCTGACCAAGAGACCCGTCAAGTAGAAGGTCCTGCTAACGTATTTCCAACCTCAACTGCCCTAATCCAACTAGCTTGCAACCTGTAGGGGGTTGGTTGGGTGAGGCCTGTCTGAGACCACACTATAGTCTTTCTACAGAAGACTCTGTGGGAAGACCAAGCAGCTGCAAGAGGAGGTAAAGCAGCTGAAAAGTGAAGGAAAATCTTACGGAGCTTGAGGCTTTTACAGAGCTGCTGTGATCTCTAAGCAGGAGGAAGCTGATCCTTAAATACAGGTTGGCCCCTCCAACACTACCCAGGCACAGAAAATGCAGACACAAACAGCAAAAAGAACAATAACTGCAGACAGGTGGCCCCCAGAGGATTACAAACAACAGCTGATGCCAACCCAAGAAGATCTAAAACAACACAACTGGTAATGGGTGGCAGACAGCACCAACTTTAGACTCAGCTAACTACCCAAGCAGCACGCCCAAAGGAGGAGTCTAGCAGGCAGCAGCCACTTCCTGATATCAAGTTATACTACAAGGCCATTGTACTCAAAACAGCTTAGTCCTGGCATTAGATCAGGCATATAGATCAATGAAACAGGACAGAGGCCCCAGAAATAAACCCATGCCTTTATGGTCAATTGATATTTGACAAAGGAGGTAAGAGTATACAAAGGAGTAAAGACAGTCTCTTCAATAAATGGTGTTGGGAAAATTGGACAAGTACATGCAAAAATATGAAACTAGACCACCAACTTACACCATTCACAAAAATCAACTCAAAATGGATAGAAGATTTAAATGTAAATTGCGAATCCATAAACATCTTGGAAGAAAACATAGGCAGTACACTCTCCGTTCTCTCATAGCAATATTTTTGCTGATTTATGTCCACAGGCAGATGAAATAAACAACAAAATAAACAAATGAGACTATAACAAACTAAAAAGGTTTTGCACAGCAAAAGAGACTATTAACAAAATAAAAGGACAACCTACACAATGGCTGAACAAATTCACCAATATGTCAAAGATATAGAATATTCCAAAAATTCATATGGAACCCAAAAAGAACATTAATAGTCTCAGCAATCTTGAAAAAGAAGAATAAAGTGGGTGCTTTCACACTTCCTAATATCAAGTTATACTACAAGGCCATTGTACTCAAAACAACTTGGTACTGGCATAAAAACAGGCATACAGATCAATGGAACAGAATAGAGAACCCAGAAATAAACCTGCACCTTTATGAACAATTGATATTTGACAAGGGCGGTAATAGCATACAATGGAATAAAGACAGTCTCTTTAATAAATGGTGTGGGGATAATCGGACAGCTACCTGCAAAAAAATGAAACTAGACCACCAACTTAAACTATTCACAAAAATAAACCCAAAATGGATAAAAGACTTAAATATAAGTCATGAAACCATAAGCATCCTAGAGGAAATCATAGGCAATAAACTGTCCGACATCACTCGCAGCAATATATTTGCTGATTTATCTCCATGCGCAAAGGAAATAAAAGACAGGATAAATAAATGGGACTATATCAAACTAAAAAGCTTTTGCACAGCTAAAGACAATATGAACAAAATAAAAAGGCAAACCATACAATGGGAGAACATATTTGACAATAGGTCTGATAAGGGTTTAGTAACCAAAATTTATAAAGAATTTGTAAAAATCAACACCAGGAAGATAAACAATCCAATCAAAAAATGGCAAAAGAAATGAATAGACACTTCTCCAAAGAGGATCTATAGATGGCCAACAGGCATATAAAAAAATGCTCAACATCACTGATCATTAGAGAAATGCAAATTAAAACCACAATGAGATATCACCTCACACCAGTCAGAATGGCGCTCATCAGCAAAACAACACAGAATAAGTGCTGGCGAGGATGTGGAGAAAAGGGAACACTTCTGCAGTGCTGGTGGGAATGTAGACTGGTGCAGTCACTGTGGAAAACAGTATGGAGATTCCTCAAAAAATTAAAAAATCGAACTGCCTTTTGATTCAGCCATCCCACGTTTAGGAATATATCCCAAGTACACCACATCAACAATTCAAAAGGAGAAATGCACCCCCATGTTTATGGCAGCATTGTTCACAATAGCGAAGATCTGGAAACAGCCCAAATGTCCCTCAGTAGACGAGTGGATTAAAAAGTAGTGGTACATATATACTATGGAATACTACGACGCCGTGAGGAAGAAGGAAATCTTACCTTTTGCAACAACATGGATGGACCTCGAAGCTATTATGTTAAGTGAAATAAGCCAGGCAGAGAAAGAAAAATATCATATGACCTTACTCATTTGAGGAATCCAACGAACAATATGAACTGAGGAGCGGAATAGAGACAGAGGCGGAATCAAAAAATCCAGAAGGGCCTGACCAGGAGGTGGCGCGGTGGATAGAGCGTCAGACTGGGATGCAGAGGGCCCAGGTTCAAGACCCCAAGCTCGCCAGCTTGAGCACGGGGCCCATCTGGCTTGAGCAAAATGCTCGCCAGCTTGGACCCAAGGTCGCTGGCTCCAGCAAGGAGTGGCTCGGTCTGCTGAAGGCCCGCGGGCAAGGCACAGGTGAGAAAGCAATCAATGAACAACTAAGGTGTTGCAACAACAACAAAAAACTAATGATTGATGCTTCTCACCTTTCTCCGTTCCTGTCTGTCTGTCCCTATCTATCCCTCTCTCTGACTCTCTCTCTGTCCCTATAAAAAAATAAATAAATAAAAATCCAGAAGGAAAGCGGACAGAGGGAAAGGGGATGATAGGGTGATAGGATAGGATGAGAGCAGAAAAACAAATCCTGGCGTGAAGGGGGGAGGGTGCTCTGGGAAGGGGGGGAAGGGGGATGTACTGGGGAACATGGGGGAGGGGAGCATGTATTCGGGGGGACACTAGAATCTATGTAAACACAATAAATTAATAAAAAAGCAGTGATACATATACACAATGGAATACTATGTAGCTGTGAAAAAGAAGGAAATCTTACCTTTTGCAAAGACATGGATGAACCTGGATATTATTATGCTAAATGAAATAAGCCAGGCAGAGAAAGGCAAATATCATATGACCTCACTTATATGTGGAATCTAATGAACAAAGAGAAGTGAGGAACAGAATAGAGACAGAGGTGGGGTTACAGGGAGCAGAGGGACAGCTGTCAGAGGGAAGGGGGGTGAGGGGACAGGATCAGAGAAGGTAAATGGATTAGTGAAATTATATATACACAACACATAGATACAGATAACAGGACAGCAAATCCCAAAGGGAAGTGGGCGAGGGAGTTAGGAAGAGGGGGGCAAAGGTGGTATAATGGCAGACACAGGGGTGGGGAGTGAGGGTGTAATATTGAGTGGGATACTTGAATCCATGTTAACACAATAAATTAAAATAAAAATTTAAAAATAAATAAACTGAATGGTAGATAAACAGGAAAAAACTTGCAGAAAATAATAAATGCAAAGAAATTGAAACTTTGTGGACTGTTGATGGAAATGTTAAATGGTGCAGATACTATGAATAACAGTATGGTGGTTCCTCAAATAATTAAAAGTAAGATTTAGCATTTGATCTAGTTATTCCACTTCTGTGCATTGTACCTGAAATAACTGAAAGCTGGATCTCAAACACACATTTGTTATGAACTGAACTGTGTCCCACCAAAAGTCACACATTAAAATCCTAACCCCCAGACCCATTTAGAATGTGACTATATTTGGAGTTAAGGCATTTAAAGAGGTAATTAAAGTTAAATGAGGTGATACAGTGGGCCCTCATCTAGTATGAATGGTGCCCTCTTAAGAAGAAGACACACAAGGGATGTGCATACAGAGATTAAAGACTACGTGAGGGCACAGAGAGAAGGTGGCCAACTGCAAATCAAGGAGAGAGGCCTCAGGAGAAACCAACCCTGAAGACAGCTGGATCTCAGACTCTCAGCCTCTAGAACTGGAAGAAAATAAATTACTATATTTAAGACACCCAGTCTGTGGTACTGTTATAGCAGCACTAGTAAACTGATATATTTGTATACCCAAGTTCAGAGCAGCATTATCTACATGTCTATCAATAGAAGAATGGATAAATGAAATGTGATACATAGAATGGAACATTATTCAGCTTTTAAAAGGAAGAAAATTGTGGCATACTACAATGTGGAAAAATTTTGAGGACATTATGCTAAGTGAGAAATCCAGTCACAAAAGACCAATACTGTTCGATTCCACTTTTATAAGATACCTAGAATAGTCAAATTCATAGAGACAAAAAGTAGAAGGGTGTCTGCCATGGGCATGGAGAAGTGGAGAACAGGGAGTTGTTTAATGAGAATAAAGTTTTAGTTTGCCAGATAAAAAGAGTTATGGAGACTGGTTGCACAACAATGTTAATTTGCTTAACAGTACTGAACTGAACACTTAAAATGGTTTTATTTCATATTTTACCATAATTAAATTTTTTTAAGATGCTGGCAGGTTGGGTCAGTGGTAGAGCATCAGCCTGGTGTGTGGATGTCCCAGGTTCGATTACCCGTCAGGGCACAGTGAAGAAATGACCATCTGCCTCTCGACTTCTCTCTCTTTCTTTCTCTCTCTCTCTCTCTATTTTCGTCCTGCAGCCATGGTTCAATTGGTTCGAGTGATTTGGCCCCAGGCACTGAGGATGGCTCAGTAGAGCCTCCACCTCAGGCACTAAAAATAGCTCAGTTGTAAGCATGGCCCAAGATGGGCAGAGCATCGGCCTCAGACAGGGGTTGCTGGGTGGATGCATGCGGGAGTCTGTCTCTCCATCTCCCCTCCTCTCACTTAGAAAAGAAGAGAAAAAAATTTTTTTAATGTTCTAATACTTTTATTGGGTGAGGATTCACAATGTTTGTTTTATTATATTTCAGAAATTACAAAGATATTACATAGATTTTTTTTTACTTTTTTTTAATTTTTTATTTTTTTATTAACTTTAACGGGGAGGCCCCAATAAATCAGGGTACATATGTACAATGAAAACATCTCCAGATTATCTTTTCATTCAATTGTGTTGCATACCCGTCACCCAAAGTCAAATTGTCCTCTGTCACCTTCTATTTGGTTTTCCCTGTGCCCTTCCCCTTCTCCCTACCCCACTCTCCCCTCCCTCCCCCCACCCCGTAACCACCACACTCTTGTCCATGTCTCATAGTCTCACTTTTATGTCCCACCTATGTATGAAATCATGCTGTTCTCAGTTTGAGAAAAAAAAATTTTTTTAAGGATACTTAGAAATAAACTTAACCAAGGAAGTACAAGAATTATTGACTGAACACTATACAAAATTGCTGAGAAAGTTAAGACAAATAAATGAAAAGATACACCATGTTCATACCAAATCACTGATCAAAAGAAGCTTTAATATTGTTAAGATAACAATAATGCCCAAAGTTACATACACATTCAATGCAAAATCCCAACAGCATTTTTGGCAGAATGAAAAAACTCATCCTAAACTTCATATAAAATTTCAAGAGACCCATAAGAGCTAAAACAATCTTGAAAAAGACCAAAGTTGGAGGGATCACACAATTTCAAAACTTACTAAATGCTACCATTATCAAATGAGTGTAATAATGTAATAGACCAATGGGATAGAAGAGTGAACCCAGGAATAAACCCTTGCATATATGGTCAGGTTATTCTCAACAAGGGTGCCAAGACCATAAAACAGGAAAAAGGCCATCTTCAACAAAGAGTGTTGGGAAAACTGAATATCCACACGCAAAAGATGAAACCAAACACTTAACTTGTCTCATATACAAAAAAATAATTCTAAATGGATCAGAAAGCTACATGTGAGACCTAAAACTACAAAACTCTTAGTAAAAACAGGGAGAAAGCTTTATGACATTGGGTTTGGCACAGACTTCTTGGAAAGGACACCAAAAAGGCGACAAAAATAAAAATAGATAAACTGGACTACATCAAAATTTAAAACTTTGTTTGCCAAAGGACAATATCAATAGAGTGAAAAGGCAACCCATGGAAAGGAAGAAAATATTTGCAAGTCATGTGCCTGATAACAGCTTAATCTTGAGACTATATAAAGAACTCCCATAACTCTACAACAAAAAAGCAAATAACCTGATTTAAAAATAGGGAAAGAGCCTGACCTGTGGTGGCGCAGTGGATAAAGCGTCGACCTGGAAACACTGAGGTTGTCAGTTCAAAACCCTGCACTGGTCTGGTCAAGGCACATATGGGAGTTGATGCTTCCAGCTCCTCCCCCCTTTCTCTCTCTCTCTCATTCTGTGTCTCCTCTCTAAAATGAATAAAATAAAAAGAAATCAAAGTAAAAATAGGGAAAGAACTTAGACACTTCTCCAAAGAATATATACAAATGACCAATAAGCACATGAGAAGATATTCAACATCACTAAGCATTAGGAAACTACAAATCAAAACCACAAATAAGATACTACACACACACATTAGATAGTATGACCATTATAAAAATACTAATAAACCCAGAAAATAAGTGTCAGCAAGGATGTGGAGAAATTAGAACACCTGTGCATTGCTGGTGGGAATGTAAAATGGTACTGCCTCTATGGAAAACCAGAATGGTGGTTTTGAGGAACCAGTATGGTAGTTCCTCAAAAAGTTAAAAATAGAATTACTATATGATCCAGAAATTCCACTTCAGTGGATATATCCAAAATAATTGAAAGCGGGGTTTGAAACAGATATTTTGTACACCCATATTTGTGGAAGCATAATTTGCCTTAGCCAAAAGGTGAAAACAACCTAATTTCCAATGACAGAGAAATGAATAAACAAAATGGTATAAACATAATTTGAAACATTTAGCCTTAAAAAGGAAAGAAATTCTGGCACATGCTACAATATGGATGAACCTTGAAGACATGAAGCAATGTAAAATAAGCCAAACCCAAAAGGACAAATATTATATTTTCTATTTATATGAGAAATCTAAAATAGGCAAATTCATAGAGGTACAAAGTAGATTAGAGGTTACCAGACTCGGGGCAGGGGGGAGGGAAAATGGGGAGTTATTGTTTAATGGGTCAGAGTGTCTCTTTGAGGTAACAAAAAAAATTTTAGAATAGACAGGGGTGATGGTTGCACATTATGAATATAATTAATGTCACTGAATTCTACACTTAAAAATAGTTAAATTGGCAAATTTGTTACAGATATTTCAAACAATAAAGGACAACAATGCTTGAAATTAGACTTTATTAGAGCAGCATGACAAAATCCAAATAATCTGAAATCATTCGCCAATTTAGTCATTCACTCACATTTAATATAGCACATACTGCTCGCCAGGCACTTGGCTGTATCCTAGGGAGAGAGTGATGAATAGGCACTTATGATAATGTGTTAATAACATTAATATCTAACATTTTTGAGTCCTCTTACATGTTTCCAACAAAGTAATTATTACTATTATCCTCATTTTACAATGAATAAACTGAAACTCATAAAGAATAAATAATATGCAATATAATAATATACTGCTTAACTTTATACTTTCAACCATTAGTCTTCTTGTAGCAGTATTAGCTACTCTGAGAGGACATAAGGCAATTAACTTAGTCACCCAGGGTTTCCAGATAGGTAAGTAATGACTTGAAAGTCAAGTAGGAATTTGGTAAGGAGAGGGTATGAATTAAAAAAAGAAATGTGTTGCCCTGGCAGAATAGCTCAGTTGGTTAGAATATTATTCCAAAGTGCAGAGGTTGCAGTTTGATCCCCATTGAGGGCACATACTGGAACAGATCAATGTTCCTGTCACTCTCTACCTTCCTATGTCTAAAAATCAATAAAGTAAACATTAAGAAAGAGAGAGAGAGAAAGAGAAAAAGAGGGGGAGAGGGAGGGAGGGAAGGAAAGAAGGAAGGAAGGGAGGAAGGAAGGAAGGAAGGAAGGAAGGAAGGAAGGAAGGAAGGAAGGAAGGAAGGAAGGAAGGAGAAAGGAAAGAAAAGAGAGAAAGAGAGAAAGAAAGAAAGTTTCCAACAGCAACAGTAAAAATTCTAGAAGAAAAAGCAAAGTTCATGCAGAACGCTTTAAGCAGCTTAGTAAAGATGGAGCTTGTAGAAGGTGAATTGCCAGAGATGAGACTGGAGGAAGCAGAACAGAGAAGGGTTTGTTTTGTTTTTATCTGTCGTGAAATAAACCACCACGAAGTTTAGTGGTTTAAAACAACCACCATTTTGTTTTCTCTAATTATTTTGTGGACTGACAGGGCTCAGTTCGGCAGTTGTAACTTCATGTGATGCCACCTGGGGCAGAAAGCACCTGGAAGTGTTCTGGGTATAGAACGGGTAAGATGGATCTCCCACTGGTCTGACTCTTGGTGGGGACAGTTAGAAATCTGGATTCACCCAGGATGTCCATGTCTTTCTCACTCTCCATATAGTGTTCCAGCACAACTTATCATGAGGCACTGTAGGTGCAAAAGTTGAGGCTGTTAAACCTTTTTAAAGATTGGAACTGGCACAGTGTCACTCCTGCCATACTCCACTACATAGTGAGTAACAAGGTCAGCTCAGATCAGTATGAGAGGGGACTGAACAAGGGCATGAATCATTGGGGGCTATCTTTGGAAACTAGAGATCACAGGTTTTAGGCATAGGTGCAAGAATGGAAAAAGAGCAACCAGTTAGAATCTTAATGGAATAGACTATGTGAGTGATTGTAATGACATTTTGTATTTATATTTGTGATGTAGACAGGTAAATAGAATTAAGTGCTATTCAATGACAAATGGCCTAAACTTGGCAACTAACAATGAGAATTGAAGAGGACCAAAATGGTTAGAATACAGATGGCTCTCTGATTTCCTTCTTCTTCTTATGGGGTGATTGAGTTGTTATTCACTGAGATAAAAATAACATATAAGATGAGCAGATTTGGTAGTAGAGGTACTTTGGTATCCAGCAGACAGACAGGGGCTGAAGATATAGATTTAGAACTAAAAATGGGGTGGGGTGTTAGACGAGTATTTTAAAAAAGAAAAAATACAGAAACAAACAACAGTGTGGTGATTGCAGAGGGGGTGGTGGGAGGGAGGTGGAAGAGGGTATAGGGGTGATAAATGGTGATGGATGAAGACTTGACTTGCTGGGGGGTAAACACACAATACAGTACAAAGATGTATGTAGAATTGGGCAACTGTATAATTTTGTTAACCAGCATCAGCCCAATAAAATCAATTTTTTAAAAAGTTAATGATTGACATTAGAAGGTAGGAACTAGGGAAAAGAGAGTGAGGGTTGCAGGTAGATGTGTATAATTTGGTTATGGGAAAGCAAGATTCATCTCTTCTTATTGTTTCTATTTTCTCTGAGAAATAAAGCAGTGTCATCAATGAGAGAGAGTGAGGTGGGTGTCTTTGGGCATTTTAGGAATAAAAAAAGATGTGAAATAGTCATTTTGGAGAAAGAAAAACTAAACTAACTGAATGAACATCTAGTATTGTTGGGAAGTTCTGAAAAATAACTTGAGATTTCTGCTCACCAATTTAAAATAAAATATAAATTAAAAAAATAGAAAAAAAGAATGGAAAATCTGAGAGTGAATGTTTAGGGAAGGATGTCAATGTTTTAAGTAAGAAGACAATCCAGGTTGGAAATCTTGAGGAATACCAATATTTAAGGCAGCAGAAAAGGAATCACAAAGAATACTAAGAAGAAAAGACATTAGAATAAAACACAGAAGAATAGAGTATTTGCAAAAACCAAGAAGAAAACGTATTTCATAGGAGAGACGATAACCATGAGTATCAAATGTTATAGAGAGATTAATTACAATTAAAACTGAAAACTGTCTCTTTTGACAACAAAAATATAAGTTATTAGTGACTTTGGCAAAAGCAGTCTCATGGGTGGAAGCTTCAGTGTGGTGAATTACAAAGGGGACTGAAGATTAGAATGTAGAAACAATCAATAGACAATTTGTTCAAGAAGCTCAGCTATTAAACAGAGGAAGACCTAGTGGTAGGTACAGGAGGACAAGAAATCAGGAAAGAATTATTTTTTAGATGGCAGAGGTCAGAACGTGTCTCAGTACTGCTGGGATGAAGCCAACAGGAAAAGAGAAAGAAACTGAAGATGCCAAAAGAGAGGTTTCTGAGGAACCAAAAGGGGATAAGATGCAGAATACAGAAACAAATATTTATCCTCAGACAGAAGGTAACCCAACACTAGACAGGAATGAAAGGATAGCTGTGAGTGCAGGTTAGACTGTAAGTATGGCATGTGCGTGCGCGCGCGCACACGTAGTTGAAAGTCAAAGGCATTCTTCTCTGACACCTGCCATAGTATTTCTCAGTGAAGTAATAAAGTCACCTGCTGAGAATAAAGATAGGAGGTTTGTGAAGAGTGAAAGAGGTTTTAAATGGCTGCTATCGAGACTAAAGAAACAGGAAAACAGAAATAGAGGGTGGGGCAAAAATAGGTTTACATTTTTTCATATGGAAAAATAATACAATAATTAATAAATAATAATACAAGAATAAGCTCTGTGTTTCACATACTCACAACTATAAACCCATGTTTGTCCCATCCTGTATTGCTAGAAAACTGAGAACCCACAGCCAGGATGGTAACTAAGACTCCATGGTATTCTCAGTTGATTGAACTGTGTGGTTTTCACTTTTCAGTAATCAGGTACAGAAAGTTACATGGATTAAGAGGAGACGAGGTGCTGAAGAGGTATGATGAATGGGTAACCAAATAAATGACAGATTTCAGTAAAATGTCTATTCAATAAATATTGAATAAAAATTTTATTTAATAAATAGACTCACAAACCATTAATTCTGTAGTTTGCCAAAGGTACATACTGTGGAACTTTAGGTACTACTGAAAGGTGCTGTGCAGTAGTGGGGGGGGTCTTGTTTAAAGTATTTTTCATTAAATTTGTTTATTATTGACATACTAGAGTACCTTCTTTTATTTAAGTATAGTTGGCATACAATATTGTATTAGTTTCAGGTATGCAATACAGTGATTCAAAATTTATATATCTTACAATGTGGTCACCACACTAAATCTAGTAATTGTGATGGTGCAAAGTTATCACATTATGATCGACTATATTCCCCTTTTTATTCATAACTCTATCCCCCTCCCCTCTGGGAACCATCAGTTTAGTTAGATATCTGTTTCTCTGAGTCTTTTTTGTTTTGTTTTATTTGCTTTGTTGCTTTGTTTTAGTTTCTGTGGAAAACAATAAGGAGATTCCTCTAAAACCTAAAAACAGAATTACCATATGACCCAGCAATTCTACTTTTGTGTATTTCTCTGAAGAAATCCAAAACACTAATTTAAAAATATATATGCACTCTTATGTTCACTGAAACATTATTTATAATAGTCAAGATATGGAAGCAACCTAAGAATCCATCGACAGCTAAATAAACAAAGAAGATGTGCTACAGCATGACCAGTGGTAGCACAGTATATAGAGCGTCAACCTGGGACGCTGAGGACCCATGTTCAAAGCCCCGAGGGCACTGGCTTGAGCGCAGGCTCACCAGCTTGAGTGTGGGATCATCAACATGATCCCAGGGTTGCTGGCTTGAGTCCAAAGGTCACTGGCTTAAACCCAAGGTTGCTGGCTTGGCTTGAGCCCCCTGGTCAAGGCACATATGAGAAGCAATCAATGAACAACTAAAGTGATACAACTATAAGTTGATGTTTCTCATCTCTTTCCCTGTCTCTTTCTCTCAAGAAAAGAAAAGATGCAGTACATATATACAGTAATACAATAAAAAAGAATGAAATCTTGTCATTTGCAACAACATGGATGGATCTAGAGGGTATTAGTCTAAGTGAAACAAATCAGACAGAGTACCTTCTTTTTAAACAGCCCCTGTAAAAGACAGACCAGGGAACAAAACCAGCTACCCCTAAAGATCAATACCTCTATTCACAGTTGTATAAAAGACAAATAAGAGCCATAATTTTAAATTATCTAGTAGCCACATCAGAAAAGTAGAAAACAGGTGAAATATTTTTAATATTACTGCTCACAAAAATTAGGGGGTATTTTATAGTGTCATATTCATTTTGAAATATCCCCTAATTTTTGTGAGCAGTGTATTTGGTTTAACTCTCTCTATATAAAATATTTCAATAAGAACTAACATAAAATATTATTGAGCTACTTTACACTTTTTATACTAAGTCTTCAAAATCCAGGGTGTATTTTATACTTTCATTGTATTTCCATTCAGACTAGCCATATTTCAATAATTCTAAAGTCATATGTGGTTAGTGGTTACCATAGTGGACAGTTTAGCAAAATATGAATTGCATAGTATTTAGAATTATGATACTCTCATTGAATTAACAGAACCTTTAAGGTTCTTCCTTAAATATTATCATCCTACTCCTGTAATCATTC
The DNA here is from genome assembly GCA_037038555.1 of Rhynchonycteris naso. Lineage (NCBI taxonomy): Eukaryota > Metazoa > Chordata > Mammalia > Chiroptera > Emballonuridae > Rhynchonycteris > Rhynchonycteris naso. The sequence goes on from CM072998.1 coordinate 173,103,577, forward strand.
ATAATATATGCTTACATAGCATAATTCATATATGAATGTTCAGTTATGCCAAGGTTCAAAGAGTCTAGACACATGTATTGCAATTAGGTCATCTGGACAGAGATGTGGCTCCCTACTGAGTTCATGCTCGCCACCTACCTGGAAACCATAAGCATCTGCATAGCCATTGGCTGATACCTGTTGTCTCTGCTAGCAAGGTGTGCAGGTGGAAAGCAACTGCACAGACTAAGGGCTCAGTTTTCTTTACTAAGTAAGTTATCACTCATCTACCAATGTCCCAGATTCCAAAAATTTTATTGACATCTTTGTCAGTAGGGAGTTTATGCCTTTTTTTATTTAAAGTAAATTTTATGCCCTGGCTGGTTGTCTCAGTGGTAGAGCATGTGGAAGTCCCATGTTTGACTCCTGATCAGGGCACACAGGAAAGCCGACCATCTGCTTCTCCACCCCTCCCTCTCTCTCTTCTCTTTTTCTCTCTCTCCCCTGCTCCCACAGCCATGAATCAAATGATTCTAAAAAGTTGGTCCCAGGCACTGAGGATGGTCCATGGCCTCCCCTCAGGTGCTAAAATAGCTTGGCTGCCGAGCAACAGAGCAGTGGCCCAGACAGGCAGAGCATCACCTGGTAGAGGGCTTGCCGGGTGAATCCCTGCCGGGGCACATGCAGGAGTCTATCCCTGCCTCCCCCACCCTCACTTAATAAAAATTATTAGGGTGACACTGGTTAACATAATTATACAGGTTTCGGGTGCCCAATTCTGCAACACATCTTTGTACATCGTACTGTATGTTCAGTACCCAAAGTCAAGTCTTCATCCATTGCCATTTATCCCCTCTATATCCTCTCCCATCCTTCTTGAGCAACCACCATATGCCTTTCTTTATTCTTTGACTTTCATTTAGGTATGTTTTCAAGAAAGAATGAAAATAAACACATCTATTCAATTGACCATGGTTATCTCGAAGTTGCTTTTAGGATTAGGGGCTGAATTCTTTTATTTTTCCTCTTTAATATTTTTAAAAATTGATTTCAAAGAAAGGAGAGAGATAGACAGGAATGCAGGGGCTGAGGAGCTGGAAGTATCAACTCATAGTTGCTTCTCACATGTGCCTTGACCAGGCAAGCCTGGGGTTTCAAACCGGTGACCTCAGCATTCCAGGTTGACACTCTATGCACTGTGCTGCCATGGGGCAGGCTGAACTATTTCAAAATCTACAAACTTATCACCAGAAGATAAGTTATCTGCACACACAGACAAACATTTTCAACTTCTTTAAAGATTTATTGCAATCAGAATTCCATATATAAACAAAATACAGTAATTTAATGAAAAATCAATTTGCTCTTAAAATTTCTGTAAGAATCTTTTGTATTTAGAATACTCTTGTGCATACAGTGGATCAGTTATATTAGCATGAAAAGAGAATGTTATTGATTAATGTTACACCAAACCTTAAGAGATTACACCAAACCTGCTTCCCCAATGAACTGTAAAAGAACTGTCTAATCACAATTCAATTGTGTGAACCTTAAGTAAATATGTGGACTCTAGTCATCAAAGATTTTATTTTATGGGAGTCTGCAGAATGAACACATGCAAGAATTGTTAACCTGTCACTGTTCTGATTAAATCTAAGAGGTACCTGATTTACCAGTACCCTCCAGAGTAAAAGTTAGCAAGCACTGTCAAAACAGAGAAATATTCATAATACTGTAAAAATTGTAATATAATAGACTATGTTCACAAATTGTCTGAAAAAGACAAATTGCTTCAGCAGTATTGTGAATTTCTTACTTTTTTAAAAATGTATTTTACTTAATTTTGTATTCTGTTTGAAATGGAAGTCCCATTTTTAAAATGAAAAGAATTCAATCAATTTTCATTTGTCCTTTTAAAGATTGTTTTTGTCCCTGCAGTTGTCCTGGCCAGAGCAGCACCTTCTAATCTTTCAGCTAGAACGCTCTCATGTCAAACAGCTCACTGTACTTTCTCATCACATTTTTCCCACCTCACAACCTTTAAGTCAATGCATAAACTTCTACATATTTTCTTTTCTAAGGTTAGAACAATTCTTTAATTCAGGTATTTACTGAGTACTCTTTTGTACCAGGTACTACTAGGTTCTAAGAAAAATATTAGTAAGACATATTCTTTTCTTTTTTTATTTTTTTACAGGGACAGAGAGAGAGAGAGTCAGAGAGAGGGATAGATAGGGACAGACAGACAGGAACGAAGAGAGGTGAGAAGCATCAATCATTAGTTTTTCGTTGCCATCACAACACCTTAGTTGTTCATTGATTGCTTTCTCACATGTGCCTTGAACGCGGGCCTTCAGCAGATGGAGCAACCCCTTGCTGGAGCCAGCGACCTTGGGTCCAAGCTGGCAAGCTTTTTGCTCAAGCCAGATGGGTCCACGCTCAAGCTGGCGAGCTCGGGGTCTCGAACCTGGGTCTTCCACATCCCAGTCCGACGCTCTATCCACTGAGCCACCTCCTGGTCAGGTGATATGAGGGTTTTGAAGACAAAATATATCTTACTAGCCTTACCAGGCGGTGACCAGCTTGAGTGCAGGGCTCATCTGGCTTGAGCATAAAGCTTGCCAGCTTGGGCCCAAGATCACTGGCTCCAGCAAGGGGTTGCTCAGTCTGCTGAAGGCCCGTGGTCAAGGCACATGTGAGAAAGCAATCAATGAACAACTAAGGTGTCCTAATGGCAATGAAAAACTAATGATTGATGCTTCTCACCTTTCTCCGTTCCTGTCTGTCTGTCCCTATCTATCCCTCTCTCTGACTCTCTCTCTCTGTCCCTGTAAAAAAAAATAACACCTCATATCCTAGCATGTAAGACAGATACATAAAGTAACAAATAGAAAGCAGTATGATAAATACTGCAATAAAGGTATGAACAAAGTACTATGGGAAGCCCAGAGTCAGGAAGGATTAACTCTTTCTGGGAATGGTGGTGGAAGGAATAGGATCTTCCCAGTGGGAAGAGGTAGAAGGAAGATTTTTCCAAGCAGAGGAACAACACACACATGCGCGCGCACAAAGTAAAATACACAGCTTCTCTGAAAAACAAAAAATAGCCTTGTGTGGCTAAAATATGAGATTCCTGCAGAGTAATGGTAGAAACCATGTGAAGAAATTTGAACTTTTATTATAATGTAGGCAATGAATAGCCATGAAAGCAGGAAAGATGTGATATCTGTCTTAGGGGGATAAAAACCTCTGTGGCAGTGTGAATAACTAACTAGAGAAGGGTGATAGAAGGAAGGCAGGATAACCAATTAAAGGACTATTGTACCAGAGTAGGTGAACTCTGAACAGTAATTGTGGAACTGGATAGAAGGGAATGAATGGATTTGACATGCATTTCAGAAGTAGAATCACTTGGACAGGATGGCTATTTGGTTGGAGAAGGCAAGGAAATGAGAGTCTAAATTTCCACCTTGTATTTTGGCTTATATGATGATTTAAACCAAAAAAAATAAAATATTTATTTTTAAAATGAGCCTAAATGGAGATATTTGCAGATATGTACAAGACATTCAAGTAGAGAGATCCAGGGGATTGTTGAAAATAAGGATATCAGCTAAGGAGTACAGTCAATACCAAAAATATAGATTCTTGGAATTAGCAACATAAAGATGACATTTGCAGTCCTGTGAGCAGATGAAGTTTCAAGAAGGAAGAGAAGGAACCGTTGTTGCCAAATATTGCATACTACAAAAAAGTCAGTTGATAAATATTTAATTCAAAACTTTTAAAAGAAATCTTTTATAAAAAATATGGGGAAATATTTTTAAAATATTTTTATTGACTTTAGAGAGAGGAATGGAGAGAGGGAGAAGAGAGGAGATGGGAGGAGAGGAAGAGGGGAGGGAAGAGAGGAAGAAAGGAGAGAAAGAGAGAGAGAGGGGAGAAGAAAAGAGGGGAGAGAGAGAGAGAGAGAAAGAGAGAGAGAGGAACATCAATTTGCTATTCTACTTATTATGTACTCACTGGTTGATTCCTGCAAGTGCTCCAACCAGGGATGGAACCCACAACCCTCACTCATGAGGAGGGCACTTTAACCAACTGAGCTTCCCAGCCAGGGCAGGGGAAATATTTTCTTGATCATGAGATAAAGATTTCCTCAACAAGACAAACAAAAGACACCAATCAAAAAGGGAAAGATTAATAAATTCAGCTACTTAAAATGCCACAAGAAAGATTGAAAGGGCAATCCACAAACAACCTGCAACACAGATAATTGACAAAGGACTAGAATGCAGAATATGTAAAGAGCTCTTACAAATCAAACAGAAAAGTCAGACAAGCCGCTAGAAAGAGAGGGAAATATAAGAACAGGCACTTCACAAAAAAAAAGATATCCAAAAAGACAACAATTATAAGAATAGGGGCTCAATCTCACCAGTAATCAAGAATATACTAATTAAAACCACAATTATCTACTATTACACACTAAAATTGACAAAATTTTAAAAGTCTAGCAATAATAAGTTTTGACAAAGGTGGGAGTGACTGAAATTATCATACACCAGGAAATACATAGAATGTTCAGAGCAGCATCATTTTAAGTGCCCTAACCTGGAAATATGCCAAATGCCCTAAGTGTAGTATATTTGCACAATGGAATACTATACAGCATACAGTGATGAAAATAAAGAAGCCATAGATGCACACAATAACATGGATGAATCTTATGTTAAAATGAAAAAATCAAGTTACTAAGTAATGCAATATAATTCTATTCATTTAATTTGTGTTTTTTAGAAATGCATGTAAAAGTGGTTAAGTTAAAAGAGAAAATCAAGAAAACAATTACTATGACAGGATAGTGGCTATCTCTGGGGAGACAGCAGCGATTGTAACAGGCAAGGGATTCTCACAGAACTGTACGATCCCAGTAATATTAAATTCCTTGACGTTAGCAGTAGTCACTACTTAGTGTTGATAACCATTTAATAAAACATTCATATAAATTTTATAAACTTCTAGCTATATGTTATAATGTAAAATTTTAATGAACAAAATTTTGCAAGTGTCTTTACATTTAACAAGAAATCTAACAGAAGTAACCAAAAAGATTTTGTTTCTAAGGGTGATTAACTGGAACATTGTCCCAATACGTCAAGACTGCAGGTTCAATGCTGGGTCAGGACACACACAAGGGTCAACCACTGGGTGCATAAATGGGTGGAACAACAATCCGTGTTTCTCTCTCTTTCCTTCTTCCCCTCTCTCTAAGATCATTCAAATTTTTTTAAAGAGATTAAGGAAACAGGTTATCGAATCCACTTAAAACTTTGAACACCACAAAAAAAAAATCTAAGATGAATTACATGTAAATATGTTTCAAGACTGATTACTGGATTTCATTCTTTCATTCACTCAACAAACACTGTTGAGACCTATCTTGTGTCTGACACTGTGCCAAGGTCTGGGAATACAGTAAATTCTCACTTATCCTTGTTATACATTCTGTGACTTTAACAGAAAGAACATAAAATGAATAAAACCAATTTTACTTGACATAAAGCAGAGTCAATATTTTATCATCTCATCAATGTCGTAACAAAACGACTTTGAATAAGACGAAGTTATTCGAGGAGCTGCTGCACTGGAAACCTTAGTCCTATCTCTTAGGCTCCTCTAGCACTTGGACCACCACTGACTTCTAATCTGTTTGGGGATAAAAGATTTAGCTATTTTACAGACTGGAATACAATCCTGGGGGAGGGGCGATCTCAGTTCCAAAATGTACAAATAAAAAGGCATGCAGGACTTATCAGATGCTGATGTGAATATATGATAAAGTGTATGCCTCTGCTGAGGGAATACAGGGAGAAAATATATGCTAGATGTTTTCGTCTCCCAACATTAAACACAAACAGACAACCTTTATTTTTTAACATCAGGTTATAGCAAGACCGAAGAAGTCTGTAGCACAAACAGAAGCATGGATCAAGAGTTCTTAAAAACTGAAGAAGTGAAGATACAATTTAAATAAGAATTCTGCTTTTGCTTTTCAATAAAGGATTCTGGATCTATACAGTGATGTGATCTCTGAAAGAGAATACGCTAAAAAGACAAGGATTTGCTAGGATCAATGAGGTTTTAAATATCTTTTTACAAATAAATTAAGCCTCATATACAGAACTATTAATCTAATCTAAACTTCATATCTGATTTACACAATTTACCCTGGGTTAGAACTCCTAAAATGCAGCAAAGTTCAAAGAGAAAAAAGCACTCAGCCAAGAACAAAAATCACCACTCATAAAAATGAACCAACCAGTAAGAAATTTTAAAATTACTTAAAAATTAGTAAGGAACTAAAATTAATAAGAAATTAAAAGGAGAGATAAAAAGACCTGGTATCAGCCTAGTTTTTTCGTTTAATGATCTATTAGTATTTTTCTGTACACACACAAAAATGAAATTGAAAGGACACATAATGTTAGTTATGTCCGAGGAAATAATTTTCTGTTAACAAAACTCAAATTTTACAGCCTGAATTTAGATAATACATGTTTTGCTGATGTCTATCTGGTAATCTGATACTCAAGTGATTTGATGTTGTTTTTGAATGAATGTGTTTTTGATATACTGAAAATTTCAGGGAGCCAAAATAACACTGAATTTGAAGACTGAACACCATCTTCTCCCATAAGCAGTCTGAGGTGACCTCTGAAAATGCTATTCACTTGACCCAGAAAACCCCACAAATTCATGCAAATCAAGAGGTTCAAGTCTTCATGTTCACTTTAGAACACTCATGAAACTGCCCAGACCATCAAGGGTATGCATGTCTGGAAAGCCACCAAGTACCTGAAGGATGTCACTTTTCAGAAGTAATGTGTGCAATTCTATCATTACAATAGGGGAGTTGGTGCGTGTTCCCAGGCCACACAGTAGGGCTGGACACAGAGCTGGTAGCCCAAAGAGTACTTAAGTTTTGCTGCACATGCTTAAAAATACAGTGAGTTATGCTGAACTTCAGGGTTTATATGTAGATTCTCTGGCCATTGAGTACATTCAGGTGCACAAATCTCTCTTGATGTGGTGCAGAATTCACAGAGCTCATGGGCAGATTAACCCATATATGAGCTCTCCCTGCCACATTGAGATGATCCTACTGAAAAATAGCAGATTGTCTCTAAATTGGAAAAGGAGGCTTTACAGAAGAAAAAGATATTCCAGAAGAAACTGAACAAAAACTTTCGACCAGAGGGTAAATTCAGCATAAAATAAATGCTAATAAGCCCTAGCTGGGTAGTTTGGATGGTTAGAGCCTTGTTCCAATATACCAAAGTTGTGAGTTCAATCTCCAGGCAGGGCACATATGAGAATTAACTAATAAATGCATAAATAATAGATGGAACAACAAATTGATGTTTCTGTTTCTCTCTTCTTCTCTTTTTTTTTTAAATTTTTATTTTATCTTTTTAGACTATTCATATTTTAGAGAGAGGAGAGGGAGAGTGAGAGAGAAGGGGGGGGGGAGCAGGAAGCATTAACTCCCATATGTGCCTTGACCAGGCAAGCCCAGGGTTTTGAACCAGCAACCTCAGTGTTCCAGGTCAAAGCTTTTACCCGCTGCGCCACCGCAGGTCAGGCTCTTCCTCTCTTTTTTAAAAATCAATTTAAAAAGCTTTAAAATAATCAACCAATGAAAACATACATAAATGGACCAATGAATCTATAAATAAGTGGAACTAATGTTTCTTCTCTCTCTCAAATCAATTTTTAAAACTTTAAAAAATGCAAAAAATGCTAAGAAAATAAAAGACTGAGCACCAAGTTTTGCCACCTACCAACCATGTAACCTTGAGTAAATAACTAGCTCACTCTGAGCCCACACCAGCCAATCTCACAAGGACTTGAGAACAGATAAAGAAAATAATATATGTGAATCAAAACATGGGAAGCTCAATTTACTCAACATACTGTAAAAACTACTTTCTGCAAACTAGTATTTTTATTCACTTTTTAATACAGATTAAATATACAAAAGTATACTATAATGAAGTTATAGATTTCTCATTCAGCTTCAACAATTAAATCATGACTAATCTTATCTCCTCTATACTTCAACCATTCCCTCTCATCCTTTATCATTTTGAAGGATGTCTTTACATCTTATCATTAACTTCCTAAGAGCTAAAATCCAACAGTCTCTTTTCAGTGAATGAATAGGTATATGAAGTCCAACAGAGAGGTCTGACTTAGAAATATGGATTTAAGAGTTATCATTAATAAAATCAAGACCTGAAGCTATAGCTCTGGATGAGATAAAATACCCATGCCTGGGAAACAAAAAGATACATTATTTTGGTGCCCCTTCATTAAAAATATAAATAAACATAAAGCACAATACTTACATCAAAAGATGTTTTATGGACTTTCAAAGGTCTATAGAACTTTTTATATCCTATGACTATAATTATTTTTCTTACTTAAAAAGGTTTCCCTACATTAACAGCCACCACTCTCAAGGATTTAACAAAATCTCTAAAAAATACATAGACATAATTTACATAATATCAAATTTAAACATTGATATTGTAACCAACTCCAAATCTACTTTTCCAAATATTTAAGAACTTGTTGCTCCTAGCAATTTTTCTTTTTCTTTAAAGTGTATATATTTGTTTTATACTTTCTTTTGTATATATCATATCAACAAAAATTTTAATTGTAAAAAGAAAATATGATTCCTATATTTAAATATCTATGACAGATGATGTTATATGTTGAAAGCATTTAGAGCCGTGACCATAGATAATATTTTTGTCCTAAAAATATTTTGTGAGCTCTTTAGACACCAAGATGTTGAATCAGAGACCATTTATTTCTACATTTAAATGAACTTTACCCCAAATGTCAAAATCAGTTGTTTATTTATACTCTATTCCTGAAAAATATTGTTATAAGTTCTTAAATGCTAATTCTACAATCCACTTTAAAATAATTTCTAAATTTCCATAAGTTGTTCAATAAAAAAATAACCTTTGAAAGACAAAGTATTTAATGATCTTTGGAATAGAATGAAACTTTGTGTCTGATTATATTAGCCCTGAAGTAAACTATCCAAAGGGAGTAAGAGAGGTATAATTTTTAGAAACAATGGATTTTTAATGTTTAAATTTTGATGGGTTGTCATTAAATCAAGCCTCTGTCCTATTTGATCAGAAACTCTACAATATTTTAAGCATATACTTATCTTTGAAGTAGTAGTCCAAGGAACATAAATGTATAATTTCATAATTGGAGAGATATGTATTTTAGTTATAAGCACACCATATACTTCCGTACTTTATTTCTTTCTTAAGAAAAAAATGGATATATTTAAAAAGTTTCAACTTTGTCTATATTATGTAACTGCCATTTCACCTAAATACTGGAAGTTTCCTGGGAAACATTTTTTAAAGACTTTGAAAGACTGCACCTAATGTCTTTTAAGTAAAATCCAACTCATTTTAAAAGCATGATTAAAGAAAGAATCATTATATCAGAATAGTATGTTCTCACCCCACAACAAAAATATCAGTTCGTTTTTTCAAGTATCATAAATATTACAAGGACAATTAAGAGCCATAATTGCCTTTTTCAGGATCCATCTACTAAACAAAGCCCCTGCAACCCAAAAGCGTCCTTTTTTCAAAAGTATATTCTAGACACTCAAACATTTAATTAAACTATTCTTTCTTAAAGATAATGAAGCAGTTTTCTTGTTGTCAAATAAGCAATGCATTGTTATTATTTAGTATTCATGTTCTGGTTAGTGGTTTTTACCATAAGAATGGTATTGTTGAATATAAATACTCCTTAAATTTAAGAGCTTTTTTCATTCTCATTTCAAATATTGAAATGTATGAGGGAAAGGTGAGAAAAGTGTGTAAAATATAAAATAACTTGCTGAGAAGTTGTTTGGTTTCAATTAAGAAATTTTATAGATACCTTGTTGCTGTTCTTAAGTTAATTCTGAAACAGAAGTCAAGTGATTTTTTGGTCTTGAGTAGTAATAATACAGATTTTCTTTAGCAGTAATGTATATATTAATTACATTTAATATATTAGATATATTTGTTTCTCTAAAGAAATTTATAGATACAGTGCTTAATGACATCAATAACATTTATTCTGACAGAGCAATGAATTTGTCATTTATTTTCATTATTGGAAAAAAATTTCAATTTTCCTGTTAAACTGCTATTTTGAATAAAATACATGAAAAACTAATTTTAACACAAATGTAATCACTCAGTTTTTTCGGTTTCTGTAACGTAGCAGGCATCAATTTGCTGACATTTAGAGTCTTTTCACCTGTTTTTCCTCTCTGATTTAAGAATTTTTCTTTTTAAAAAAGAAAGAACACACACTCGATTTAGGGAAATGTCTCCATTTACACTCAGTAGCTACCATAAAAGAGTGCTGAAAAGCTCTACAAGAAGCGAGGTTTCTACGCTCAATCTTTTCAGAGCTCCAGCAAATTAATGCGGTGCTCTCAGGATGGTTTTAAGATCGTTTTAATTCAAAAAGTCACAAATATGACCTATCCTTCACCCCTAAAGCATCTCACACATGTTCACTTCAAGGCACACTTTTTTTGGCCCCAAGAAAATGAAAGGAGAACACAAGCCGTGAGTAGAAAGTATGAAGATTCCGTTGAGCTCTCAAAGAGGAAAAATTGTTGACATCTTAACGCTGCTGAATGTTCTGAAGTTGTTAAGTCTCCTTGAGCTACTTCCATTCTAATTGTTTCTATTGTGTCACGAATACCAAAACCCCAAACTAACCAACCTCCTCCCTCGGGGAAGGGGAACGGAGGGCTGCTCGCACAGAACCTGCGAGCTAACAGGTGGCCGGGCTGGGAGGGACCTTCCGCGTCCCGCTGCCGCGCGGACCCTCAGCCAGCGTGTCCGGCCTCCTGGCCGCCTCCGGCCATCCCGCCGCAGCCAGGCATCGACCCGGCTCCCTCCAGCTTCCCTAGTTTCCACTCAGCACCGCGGGGACTGAGCACAGGCTGGGAGGCCCTGCGAGAAGCACGTGCCTGTTCTCGAAGCCACGTCCCCCGGGCGGGAACTCCCGGGGCTCTCCCTGCTCCTGGCCACCCGGCCCCCGCCGCCCTAGTACGCAGGCGCCGAAGTTTCTCACGCCGCAGAGTAGCCAGTCCACGGGATGCGTCTGACCTACACGCCCGCTGCCTCGACCCCAAAACTATTAAGTTCTGGCCCGTCGCAGGTCTAGTGGGGCCAAATAACAAATGCCACAAAACCGAGGCCCAGGAGTTTGGGTACCTTATTCCGAAGGCCACATAGCTGATAGGTGCAAAGCTGGGTATCCTGGTTTCATTTCACCAAACAGCAGGGAGAATCGGTGGGCCGCTCAGAACCCGCCTTCGGGGGCTGCCAGTGGGGGCAGCCTAGCACCTGGGCCTCGAATGACACTGGCAGCTGTTGCGTGAGCCTGGGCGGCCCGGGGCGGGACTGGCAGAATTGGTGAGGGGAGCACCCGGGAGGCCCTGCAAACCCGGTACCCAGGCCCGCGCGGCGAGAGCTGGACGCTCGCTCCTTTGCTGGACGCAGCCTGACTGCCCCGGCACGTGCTGGCCGCACACCCGAGGGGCCACGGCGCACCGCGCAGGTCGCTCTCGGCCGGGCATTTAAGGAGGAGCCCTCGCGGGCGCGGCCGGGCCCGACCCGACCCTGCGCTAGTGGTCTCGCGCTGGGGGGGCTGGGGGGTGGGGTGGCGCCGCCGCTGCGCAGTCCAGCGGGCTTTTGCGGAGCTGGGGCTGCTGGGTCTGTCAGAGTTGGGAATGCGCGTGGCTCTCGGGCCCGGCCTACGGAGTCGGGAGGGAGCCCGCGGCCCAGTAGGCTTTTCTACAGCCGGGGTTCGCAGACTTTGCTCCGCACGGGACCTCGGGGAAGGGTCGTTCTCCAAACCTGGTCTCATCTGTGTTATCAGGTCTCACACAAAATAAAGAGATTGGGGTGTGTTGGTCACTTCGCGGGAAACTTTTCGTTGTTTCCTTCCTTCCCGTCCGTGGACAAGTTGAGCAGCTTCTTACACTTAGGAGATTTTAGGCCAGAGTCTGGAGAGCTAGAGGCTCTGGGTTGTCTGGGAGAAACATGCCACCCCCTCCTCACCCCTATTATCCCCGTCTTCCCTCAGGAAAAGGTGAAACCGTCCTTTCCGACCCCTTGCTGCAAGCCAAAGTGAAACGCGTCCTCCACTTTCTGGATTTTTTGTTTGGGCTTTAAATTTCATAGTACAAAGATAATTTGGCTAATTCTAGAAAGGAGCTGAGGTTTTACATTCTAGCACGCAAAAGGAGTGACTCTGATCCCCCAGCCGTCGTGAAGCCACTTGGGACAGCTCAGCAGAAAGGAAGATTGTCTGCTGCCAACATGTAGGGCAGGATTTTGCTTTTCTTGGTCGTTTTGTTTTCTTTTCCTTTTTGGCTCTGCTCTGAGAGCATTACAGAGCTAGCCTTTCCCGCCTCCCGACCCTCTTCCCCTCCCCATCTTCTCTCTAGTGCAGGCAATTAGGGTGAGGAAATCAGTGCCAGGCTCCTGCCTCTAAAGAGAGAATTGCTTCGGGAATTGAGTCCTGACACCAGTCTCTGCCCTGGATGGCGAGAGGGGACGCCGGGTCAAACCGCCTAGGGGAAGAGGCTGGACCGAACGGAAGGGGAGGACACTCCCTAAGAGAAAGTTTCTGGAAGCTCCGCTTGCCTTGTCTTCCCTCCCTATCCTTAGGCCTCCAGCGTCACACAGATCATTAACACGCGGCTTATTAATACGGGAGTGTTCCTCCTCTTAGGGCCCCCGAGACCGGGACCCGGTGATGGAATCAGAAGAGCCACACTGACAAGCCGTTCATTAATTTGCATTTATTTTCGGGCAATAATGTAGATAAAGGGAGGAGGGGGCTGCCTTACATTTCAACAAGTAATTTGTGATCTTCACATCGGACAAATTAAATTTACAAATTACTTTCCCACCTACTGGACGAAACGGCCAAAGCCAAAATAGATACACAGGCGCGGGCTCTCCGCAGATTTGGGAGAATGAAGGTGCACTAAGAACTCACTAGACAAAACAGGGCTGCTTAAAGAGAAGCTGACAAGAGGAATGGGAACTGGGGCTTGGGGCCTGGGTTTGTTTTCTATAATGCTGCATTTAAATTTTTTTCTTTCCTTTTACTTTTGGTCTCTAAACCGGAACTGTGACCATGTGCTTAGACCTAGTGAAGGACTCAGTCCTACCCCCTAGCCCTGCTTAGCCCCTCCCCTGTAGCCTGACTTGGCTGTTTCCTCCACTCTCCCAGACCCTCCGATCCTCCTCGCCGAGCTTCCTGGAACCAAACGGTTCTCTTTAATAAATACACATAGGAAAAAGGTGTGAGGGCAGGGCAACTTTGCAAGAACTGAAAAAGTAAAAGCGCCAACGTTTGAGGAAGACAGGCAAGGGCACAGGGTAATATTTTTGCTTTTGTTTTATATATATGTGTATGTATATATATATATATATATATGCTGTATATATCTTAAAGTTCTATTTCCTGGGCGCTAAAACGAGATATACTCCGTTCAAACAACAGCAACTAAAAAGTGTAAGTGGTCCCTGGAACGGACCGACTATGTACAGCATTCCCGCGGAGGCGGAAGCTTGAGCCAGTTCTACGCAGGGCGGGGCTGAGCGTGAGAGGCTAGGGGCGCGCTCCTCCCTCCCGCCCTGCCCCAGCGCGTTCTGCTGGGGAGGAGGGAAAGCCGGGTAGGTCTGGCCTGCAGGCGGGGAGCGGGGTCCTGGGCAGACGCAGGGACTGCAACCCGCAAGGGAGGAACACTTGGTGGTGGTGTGGGAGTAGAGTGTGGATGCACTCCAATAGACAGACATGCCAGTATATGACTCCAGTGTTCAGAAAGAATAAATAAAAGTGTAGGGCTCAAACAGCCAGTCAGAGCGAAGAGCCTCCGAAGGCTGCAAGTGCATGAAAGACTGGACTAACTGCCCAGAAAGACTGGAAGAGGGTGACTTAGGAGTTTGTTAGGGGCTGAGGGGAGAGCACACAGTTCTCCTGTATAGAAGCTGTGGGCCAAGCCAAAGCACTGATCCCTCATCCAAGGGGTGGACGGGGTTGCATACCCGATAAGCAAGTGGCTCAAGGATAAGGGCAGCAGTGCAGGCATTGGGCATCTTTTGGGGGCACAAAAATCAGATCTGGAGAAGCCGAGGCAAAGGCGGGCGGTGCAGCAGCAGCAGCAGCAGCAGCAATAGGACGGGGACCATGGAGGGCGTAGGTAGTTTCGTTTCTCTTCCTCTCCCACTCCTCGGCTCACAATACCTGGAACCGCCACGAAGCTTGGTCTTTATAGTCCAGACAATCGGGTGAGTTGAAGTTGAGTTTCCAAGCAGAAGAAGCGGCGGTGGCGCCAGGCTCCTTGTAATCCAAGCAGTCGGCAGAGTTGAAGGGGAGCCCCGAGCCGCTGTAGCCTTGGTGGTGGTGGTGATGGTGGTGGTGGTGGTGGCCTGAGGACTGGCTCAATGGATGGTGCGCGTGGGGATGGTGGTGATGGTGGCCCGCCATGGAGGAGGGTGCCATAGGGCTAAGCTGGTGCGGGTGGTGGTGCGTGTGCATGGGCGCTAGATAGGAGCTGCAGTCCACGCCGCCAAAGTAGGAAGAGGAGGGTGTGGGGTAGCCCTGGCCGTAGCTGCCGCCCTGGCCATAGGACATGGGATAAGAGGCTGCAGCCGAGGCCGCGCCTGCAGCTACAGAGCGCTGCATACACGATGCGTTGCTAGGAGCGGCCAAAGGCTCAGGCACCGATACAGACGCAGAAGCTGAACCAGGAGAGATGGAGGCCGGACTCCAGATGGATGAGGCAGCGGGCGTACTCAACGACGGCGGCACTGCCACCGCCGAGTTCCCACCCAGGCCTCCAGCTGCTGCAGCCGCCGGGTTGGCGGAAGCGCTAGAAGCGGAGCTAGAGGACGAGGCGGAGCTGGACACAGCGGGAGGTGTGAATTGGCCGCTGCTTTCTGAGCCAGAGCTCTCCCGCACCGGGGACGATTTCTTCTTGGCTGGGCGGTTCTTGGTTCCGCTCCCGCTCTGCTGCTGCTGTCGGCATTTGGCGCGACGGTTCTTGAACCAAACCTGCAGCAGGCCGGGTGAGGGAGAGCGTGTCACTAAGGCTAGTAGAGCCTGCTACTCCCCCGCCCTTTGGGCCCACCAGACCGCCTAGGATCTCACCTCGCACTCCTACCCAGGCCTCCACTCCTCACCATCTCTAGCCCAGACAGACCCTGCCCCTGAGTTCCTAGCTCCCTCAACCTCTCCAGTGCTACAGGTCAAAGACCCTACTCTGGCTAAGTAGGGATATGCTCCTCCCTCTCCCCAGAGCAACTCTGCCCTAGGGCGGCGGAACATTTGCTTCTGCCCAGCCACAAGTTCAGCCATCTCTAAACTGCTATTGGCAGCTCCCCAACAACCCGTGTAAGTTTGGAGGCCCTGTCTTCTATGGCCAGAGCTCAGGAAACAGCGGAGACGCACAGAGGAGGCCACGAAGTGAGGGACAGTTACCAAGTTAGAGGTCGGAGCCAGTCGGCCCCTGTAAGCCTGGTGTTGGACAAGGCGAGAATTGGGGTGGGAGCGGGAGGAAAATCGGCAAGCTGAACAGGCATATTCGGGAGACTAGGGAAGGGAGCCTGGGCAGAGAGTTTATTTGGGCATCTTGGCTTCCAGTGGAGAACCAAATAGTACAGTCAGTCATGAAGTTCTCACTCTTCTTGGAAGGTCCCGGTACTTGGCATTACATTCCTAGTTCTTTCTCGAGCCTCCGAGGAAGGAAGGAGAGATAAAAGGCCCTTGAGGAAAGTTCTGAGTTATAATTCAAACATTATTTTCGGAGCCCTTTCATCTCAAAAACAGAAACAGCAAAGCCGATAGTCCGGTTTTGCGTTGGGCATCTTCTCGCTGCAAAGGCGTCTAATCAAACTGGAGCTAGCCGCGGAGCGAAATCTGAAATAGAGCGCAATGCTCTAGCTTAGCTTCACTCTTCCATTTCCAGGATGCCCGGGATGTAAGGCAAGAGTGGAGGCCGATTTCAGAAGCCCAAATGAAACTGCCAAGTCCTGGGGCGGTTTAAGAAGCAGGGGCCAGTGTCGGACCCTTAGGGCACTTTACCTTTGGAAGCCTCGTTTGTCCTCCCGCAATCCTAAAAAGGACTTTCGATACTTCAGGCACCCGGGGGTCAAGGGCCAAATCAGGACCCTAAGCTAGTTCCTTAACTTTGACCCTCTTCTAGGCCCAGGCCCAGAGCTGGGAATGGGGGGGAGGGCCTCAGAGGGACTGCAGGGTCTATAAGCTCGCCCCCAAACCAGACCACCCTTTTCAGGCCCTCTGCCACCAGCCCCAGTGTCCCTACCCGACCCTGGAGCGCCCGGCGCGCACACCTGGACTCTGGACTCCGGCAGGTTGATCTTGAGCGCCACCTCCTCGCGCATGAAAATGTCAGGGTAGCGAGTCTTGGCGAAGAGAGCCTCGAGCACGTCCAACTGCGAGCGCGTGAAGGTGGTGCGCTCCCGCCGCTGCTTCCGCGGGGTGGCTAAGGGGACACGCGGGGGGGGGGCGCCTCGGGTCAGCGGTGGCCACGAGGACCCGCGCCAGAGGACTCGGACAGGCCCCTGGCAGGGCCTGAGCAAAGCCGTTGCAAAAGAAAATGTAGCTCCAGAGGCCGAGCCTGCGGAGGCCACAGGTGGTAGAAAGTGCGTGTATGTGACTTCGGGCTGCCCCTTCCCTAATTCTCGGAGGCTAAGAAGGAAATTCGGCAATCTCCCCTCTTACACACGCACATACTCTTTAGCTGAAGGGTGGGGAAGGCATGCACAGAAACACCACCTGGAAAACACTTTCCGAGGAAATAAATGGGAGTGAAAGAGTGAGAGCTGGAAAGAAAGCCAGAATTCGGATCAAGCCATTAACATCAGCAGCGCAAAAATGGTGCCTTGAGAACGATTTAGGGAGGGAGAATCCACTTCCTCACTCAGTCAATCGCTTCAAGGGGAAGCTCGGCTCTTCCTGTTAGGGCAAGGCTAGTGTCTAAATTCTTCATTCAAAGATGGGGGGAAAGTAAGAGATTCACACATGCACACACTAAAAAAAAGCCAGCCGTGGAAAACAAATTCCTATGCTGGCGGTGGGGCCACAAGAAGAGACAGGTGGCCGAGGTGGCCGGCAGGGAGGGTGCACATTCCGGATTTCCGCCGCCCTGGCCTAGCTCGTCGACCAGCAACTCTGCCCTGTGGGCCTGTAGCGTCCTCTGCATTATGAACAAACAAGGTAACTGGCTCCCCGGCCCTGTAGGGCGACAAAGTATGTGTTCAAACCCAAGACGCTGGAGGTCCCTGAGATTTGCAGGGGCTGGTGCTCACCCGGATAGCCCACGGAGGGGTGCAGGAGATCCATAGCCGGCCCGGCCAGGCCCAGCCCGTTCATGCCATATGGGGGTTGTTTGAGGTAAGACATCATGCTAACAGCTGGATGGAGGGGCCCCGACGGATCCAGGGGGCCGGGCGCAGCGCGGAGCTCCTACAACGCAGTCCTTCAAGCTCTATTGCGTCTGGGGGCTCGGCCTATGGAGACACGAGACATAAAGAAACTGCCATTCATAACCACCTCAGTTTCCTGGTCTCGTCAGAGGCAGTGAGCCACAGAATGGGGAGGAGACACAGGCTATGGACTACGCAGGGCAGTTAATTCGGCTGTAGGAAGCTTTAGTCCAAAGACCAAGATTTCTTCGAAAAACAAAATTTCCTGGATCGTTATCACCTCTTTTTGGACTTGGAATGGGCCAAAGACACTCTGTAGGGCATCACTAGGAGTGAGGAGAGGTCAAAAGCAGAACCACGCTGGGGAGGTTAGAGCTTGAATGGCAAAATGTGCAAGGTCCCAAGTTTATGCAAAATTCTAGTCCGGTGAGAGCCGGCCCCATACTGCACCAGCAAACCTTCACTGGGCACCCCAGCAGTTGGCTGCCCATAGGATGAGGGGTTGTTTCGTTTTGCTTGAAATGTTTTTGAAAGCGGAACGAAAAGATAGAGATTACAGAGAGCCAAGGTGAGCAGCACCTGGGTCTCTCCAGGACGAATGGCCCACTTAAAAGAGTACTTACTGTATGTTCCTTCAAAGATCTCAGAAGCTGGGTGCCGGTCCCAGAGCCCAGTCACCCCTCCAGTTGGGTCAGCCACTCCCCACTATACCCCAATACTACGGGGCCCCGGGCCGCCAGAAGACGCAGAAGGATCATCTGTAGCCTTGGTGGTTCTTAGAAGCGGCCCCAAGTTAGGGGTGCCTCGCCACGGCCTCAGGCCTTTCTTCACCAACTCAAGCCGGTTCTTGGTTGCGGACAATGGGGTCCTGACGAGGACTGAAAGGTGCCCCAAAGGGTTTGCGGATTGCAGGCCTGACGACAGCAGGTCCTATGCGCTCCCTGCCTACACTACTACTAGCAGAACCCGCGGCCTTAGCACCCTACCGGGACTTGAGAAATAGGCCTTGGCGGCGGCGCTGGCGCTGACCGGGACTGGAAGGTCAAAGCCTGGAATCCCCAGTTGCCTGGACTGAGGCACTACTTTCAGGGGCCGGGGGTGTTGATGGGCGCGTGGATTGGTGTCCCAGAGGACCTGTCGCTTCACTCTACCTCTCGGGAACTGAGCGCAGGCCTGGGACCCGGGCTAGGGAGTTCGGAGAAAGGCGTTAGAGCTAAAGAAGCCTCCTGCTCCTATCCTTCGGGACCCACGGCCTGAGTTGGGGAACCCAATTTTCAGGGAAGGGGACAAAAGGGAAACAGCCGGGACTTTGGGCCGCGGCGCCTCTGCTAAGCTGCAGCGTGAGTTTCAAAGACTTTCTTCAAACTTAGCACTTCAGCTCGGTTACTTCGGAAGAGGCGGGGTCGCAGGGCCGCAGCGGAGTTCTGGGGTCCGCCAAACACCAAGAGAGGAGCCAGGCCGCTCCCCTGCCCCGCCCACCTGCCGGACCCGGGAATCGGGGAGCAGTCTGAAGAGAGGGAGGCGAGAGCACCCCGCGTGTTACCAGAGCCCTGGGCCCCGCGGCTTCTTCCTTACCTGCCCTCAGCTGCTGGGGTTGCTCACCATCTACCTCGCGCCCTCACCGACCCGCCGGGCAGCCAACCTGCAAAACAGAGCAGCACAGGAATTACCCGCCCGGCTGGCGGTTGTCTAGGACCTCCTGATTTCTTTCTTTTCCCAACTTCCCTCCTCCTTTTTCTTCCTTTCCACTGGCTTTGTGAGTGTCCCTCCAGGTTTTATTTTATTGCACAGACACTTTGTTTGCAAAGCCCTACACAATCCCGAGAAACTACCACGCCTGGGACCGCGCGGAGGGGCCTCAAGGGAAAGGGTGGGGGTGAGAGGAGCAGAGTTGGGGGCGGCTCGCGGTTGCGCTGCACTCCCGGTACAATGTGGAGGCTGTAGGGGCTGGGGAAGTCCTGCAGAGGCACTTTGCAAACTAAATAAATCAAGCAATTTACCTTGTCGGAGTGGCTTGTCTTGCTCGGTTGTTTAGGTGATTGGAAATGTAGCCTGATGAAGATTGATCACCTTTCTACTGCCCTCCCGGGGTATGTGAACGCGAGGTAAGTGCGTAACGGGCTAGGCTGCCAATCCCGGGCCCTGAGCAGGCTGAGTGACAGGGAGCCGGGCAATGGCAGCCCGAGCCCGGGGTTACCTCCGCGCGTCCCCGCCCTCCCCCGCCCCCGGCACCCCGCCCTCACCGCCCGCCCACCCCGCCCGGGTCTCGAGCTTACTCCTGGGCTTGGCAGGCAAATGCGGGGCAGAGCTAGGCGAGTAAGGCGCGCGCAGCGCCCGAACCCTGGCCGCGGAGGAGGACGCCTGTCCCTCTGCCTCCCTGGGGCACCCGCCCTTCTCTCGCCCTTTCAGCGCCCTGGAGGGAGTGGCAGAGAGGAGGTGAGGTGCTGGAGAACCGGTTCCCTCGCTCCCCCGCGCGCCACCCGGCTAGGCGGCCAGCTTGTGGGCGCGAGGACTCTGGCGCCGCGGGCTGGAGAAGAGCGGGCCCCCGGACCCTGGCCCCTCGCGCGGCGCCGCGGGCCCCAGCGTCTTCTTCCACCTTGCCGCCACCTGCAGACGGACGCCGCGGGCGGCTCGTGCTAGCACAGGCTACCTGCGCGGGCGCAGCTCCGGGTGCGCCGATCCTGCCTCGGCGCCTCAGGACTCCTGCGCTCGGGAACAGCATCCGTAGGGGCGGTCCCGCCACTTACCTGCTCCTCTCTGTCTCCTGAGGTTCCCAACACACCGCGAAGGAAGTTTGCAAATCTTAAATGTTTCTTCTGCAATCTCGGAGCTCAGCGTCGCCTTTCTTTTGCACACACTCTAATTCTGAACTGAAATATTTTGATAGGAAACTTTCTCTTTCATACTCTGTCTCTCTTTCCCGGTCTCCTTCTATCAGGGACAGTCTGGTGGAAAACATGGCCACAGACCCCTGCCTTCATTTCCTTTCCCACCTGCCACAGAAAGAGCCTCCCTGAGCCTATTTCCCCCTATAGTTCGTACTGGCGAAGTTCATTTCCCAGCCGAACAAACTTCCCAAACACATAAACCTGGGTGGACTTTGCAAAGCGCAAAAATAACGTGTTTTCGGCCTAATCCTGAGAAAGACAGTTCTTTTAAATGGCACCTCCTCTTGAATATTAGGCACTTTACTGCCTTTCGAGGAATTCCTACCCCTTTTTCCTAATCCCTGCTCCCTTCCACCACTACGGGCGGAGTGAAAAGTTTGAACACGAGTAGGTGTGAGAGCGAGTCAAGAAGCAGCCCGGCGCATCGCGGTGCGGAGCGCGGGCGCTGCCAGGGTCGCGGGGTCGGGCACCGAGAGCGACGGGGCGCTGGGCGAGGAGGAGAAGGAAAGGGGAGCCCGCTGAATGAAAAAGGGCCGCGGCCGCCGCTCATCAAAGTGCTTCCCCTCCCCCATGCGACACTTTCCTTTGGAGTCCGAATAAAATACGGTAACAGAATATGATGGAGGGCACACTGTTTCCTTAACTGCTTCTCAAAGGAGCGGGGAGATCTTCTTAGGACCTTTAATAAGGCTTTGGTCGGTTCTTTTGTTGATCTCTCAAAATCAACTCCTTCTAATTGAAGTTGGGGCTGAAAGCGAGCTAATGTTCAAAGAAAGTGGCCGCCAGACCAACGAAATTACATTTTTTTTTTGGACGATGAGGGGACATCTAATCAAAGAGACCAAGGAGGAGGGGTGGGAGTGGGGAGTATGAAGGAGAAAAGGAGGTTTTACAAGATCCTTCTCTGGTTCACAAAAGTCAGCGACACGGGCGCTTCTATCCAGAACAAAGACACCGCGGCCCATTCACAAAAGGGAGAGAAAGACACAGAGAGAAAAGAAACGAGAGAAAAGGAAAAACATGAGAAAGAAAAGCTTAACAAGGAAAAGAAACTGCTCAGAGCGCAGTGCTGACCCGGGCGGGGACACACCTTAGGCTCGCGCAAACCCCGGCGGGGAATAGCCCGCGAGACCCGCAGCTCGAAACCCCTAGAAATAGTGCAGAGCTTTAAAGAAAGAAACGAAATACCTCCACCCCCTTCGGTTCTGAGAAAGGGCGCGGGCTGGAGCACACTAGTTTTGGGAGAACGCGTATGCGGACATCCTGTAGTGTCCTTGGCAGTGTCTGCGCCCCTAGCACAGTGTGACCCCAGCCCCGGCCCGCGTTCTGTGGGCCTGAATTAGTTCCCTAGAACCCCAGCCCTGTCCCAGGTCCGCCACTTCTCGCACTCCTGCTTCCTCGGGCCCTGTTTCTCCTGAAGCTGCAAAACCCGGACGAGGTCCGGCGCGGCGAGGTGGGGCGGCTGTGCGCTTTGGAATGTGCTTAGGCGGTCCCCAGGGCCCGCCACGCGGGAGCCCGCCGCTTTGGGTTCCAGATGCTGCCACGGTCTCGGGAAGGTTGGGAGTTTTCAAATAGCATGATACTTTCCCCGCTAATGAGAGTATTTATTTAATCCTAAATTGCGAGCGAATTTTCTTAATGCTCAACCCATAAAACCCCGGGATTAAGAGAAGAAAAAGAGGAGAGGGGAGAGGGAGGAAAGGAGAAGGGAGGAGAGGAGAGGGAGAGGGGGGGAGAGAGAGAGAGAGAGAGAGAGAGAATGAAAGTTTCTTTTACACGGCGTGGAGGAGTGAGGCGGCCGTCGCTAGGCAAGTGTCCAGGTGGGAGACGCTGGGCCAGAAGCCACGACCGTTCCAGCAAGGGCCACCACGTGGGGAGGGGAAGAGGGGGCTTCACAGGGGGAGGGCAAGACGACCCAGTCCAGGCCCGCCCGGCCGGGGAGGAGGCATGGGAGCTGGGCCCCGGGACCCGGATCCAGCATTCAGGTGACCTCGAGGCCGGGCCAGACTCTGGAGGACACTTGGGACAAGGGGAGGGGTTTGGCTCCGGGGTCGTAGGATGCTGGCCAGGGGCGGAAGTTCTGCACCGGCCCGCGGGCTGTGCCCAAGCCAGCCCTCTGCCAAAGCTTTCTCCGCGACCCCCAGCCCGCAGCTTCTTTCTCCACAACGCGGGCTTTCGGGTTCCCGGCCTCTCGGCAAGCTGGGTTCGCGCCTGCGCTCGGCGGGCAGCCTCTGGGCACACATTGCACGACGAAATCTGAACGCGGCGCTCTCGTCGCGGGCCCGACCCGGCTAGTCCCAGGGGTCCGCGCTCCGTCGCCACTGCGGGGTGTGCGGCCGCCACAAAGCAACCCAAATGGAAACCCAGCGAGGCTAAGGCCCAGGGCAAGAGGGACAGGAAATCTGGGGCTTTGCAGGTCGGGAGCGGCTTGGGGAGCTGCCTCTCTTTGAGGTTTCTCGGGAGCCTCAGTGGAGTGGGTGACGCTGGTCGCTCAAAGCCCAGGCTACTGTGGGCTGGCGATTTCTGTCTGCGGTTTCCCTGGGCTTAAAGCTGGCTTTTGAGAACTTCCCCTAGAAAGCGGCCGCTCGCTGTAGTTTTCTGCTCGAATAAAGAGGGCAAATACTCCATTTCATTGAGTTGGTAACTTTTCAATAACTTCTTAAAATCCTTATCGTGAAGAAATTCTACTGTAGAAAGTTTTCAGTATCATTTTGAAAGACTGGCAACTGAAGGTGGCTGCATGCTTTTTGAAAGGAATTTGTGTATGTATAAATACTTGTGTGTATATGTACATATCTGTGATGTAGGCAAAAGTATAAATGCTAGTGCACTGTTTTTTCTGCCTCCAGACTTGTTGAACCTTCTTTGTTTCAGACACCTCTTTAGAGGAGTGATGGGAAACTACCAAAAAATCGCCAATTTCTGGTGCCTAGAACTTTTTCTTAAAAATTCCTTTTCCCTCATCTTATTCGCACACACTTGCATGCACTTAACCCACCCCCTCCAACAATAACTCTCTTCCTTTCACTTCAGCACCTACATACTTGTGAGTTACCAGAAGTCATAGTTCTTTAGGTGAATGCAAAATTACAACAATTGAAAATAATGTGGAAAATTCATCAAGATATTAGCATTTTTCTCAGTGCTATGGAATAAAAAATTGCCTCAAATCTTTAATAACAGATGACCCACTACTTAAGAAAATATGACTAACTGCTTTTCAATTTGATTTTGTGTGTTAGCAGGGAACCCCTGGGATGGTGCAAATTTATTCAGCTGCAAATACAGCCCAGTATCTGGCCTAGTTCAAGAGGACCATTTCTTTTTCACATGAAGAGTCTCACAGATACACAAGCTTCTCTTCAAACCAGAGTCATTTTCATTGCAAGGAAGTAGCAGAGTGCTTAAGGTAAGAAAGTGTCTGCTTTTATTGAAAATTTATATATGACCTCAGTATTGTAATAAATAAACAGATAACCATTTTCACACAAAAAATGACAGTGCTATGCTAGAGAAGAAAATATTAATTGGGGGATTTACTCATAGTGGCAAGACAGACTTTTATCAATACAGAATAAATATTAACAGCATTCTTCAGCCAATGTTGAGACCCAACAAAATGCAGGAACCAAGCTAGATGTAATAAATAATTATCCAGAGAAAAAGATGGCACATTCTCAGAAGATAAGACCTCTTTGTAAACTGATGCATGTCAATTAGTCTCATCCTCAGCTCACCTTCAAATCACAGGACTTGTCTCAGGCTATGTTAAAGGGCCATCCTCTGAGAAAAGCAGAGGAAAGGAACTCTATTATCCTTACAGTGAAATGCAAAACAACTGCAGAAAATCCCACTGGTAAATAGAACAGTTTAGTAAGTAGATTGAATATGATCTAACTATAAAATTTAGGTAACAGAATCAGGAATACACGTGGCAGGACTCAAAAAAAATCACTCATCACATTTTTCTTAGCCCCACTCCCCCCTCCCGCCGTCATTATGCTATTGACAACAAAAAATGTTTTCAAATTTCCTCCCAACAAAAAGTGAGGGAAGGGTGTTCTTTTCTTTCTTCTTTGAACAGTGTCTGAGCACTCCCAATACCATCACTCACAAGGTATCTGTGCAAATCTATTTCACATAATTTCAAGAATGATTAACTGTCACACACAAAATCCTTAAACGAAGCTATTTTGGAGTTCTGTGTATTATCTGTAAAGGAGGGAGGAAAAGGGGTAGTGGTGTTGGTGGTAAATAAGTACAATCCAGCCAAACAAAACGTTAAATGTTTTAAATGAACAACGAGTCTTTTTCTGGTCTGGGGACCCAAGACTAAAACGTTGGGAAAGAGTCTGGTCCGGCTGCTACTGAAGAACACATTTCTCTTCTTTCTTGGCCATCTTGCCTTTGTTTTGCTCCAGAGTTCGCTCCAAATGCTCATCTTCTTCTTCGGCCCTGCAAATCAAACAGGAGACATTATTTTTCTTCGCGGAGGGCAGAGGCGCACTCCCCGCTTGCCCCACATTCTGCACCCCAGAGGATATGGGCATCAGGGCCAGCGGAGGCTGCCCCGGCCCATCTGAGACCTCTGGACTGAAGTTTCCGAAAACTTCTCGGCCCCTCAGCAGGTGGCAAAGCCTCGACCCCGACCCTACCACCCACTCACTGCTTCTCTTGTGCGTCCAGGTCCCTAACCAGCGCGTCACGCTTGTTCACTAGGGCTACCAGCTCATCCAGCAGGAGTTGTTCGCGTCGCTTCTGGGCCTCAGTCTTCTGCCAGTCTGCAGAGGACAAGAGGCTCGTTATCCACTCGCAAGACCCCCGCACACCCCTCCCTCTCCTTCTTGCCTTTTCTAGTTTCCTTGTATTTCTCCACAGACCATATTATAGAACCACTAGGTAGTGTTTTGTTGGGAATTTGGCCATCGTGGTAACGATTTCACCCCTAAAACCCTGCTTTCTAAAATTCCCGCAGATGGAGATGGCTACGGAGGGGCTGGAACCTGAAAAAGAGAGTAGGTGTGAGCTGGTGGCCAGCCGGAGGTGCGCACCAGATTTCAGCCAAAGTGGGGGAGGGAGGGCCGGGGGGCGGGAGAGGTCGGCCCGAGGCTTGTGGTGGGGGATGTGAGTAAATGAGGAGGCGGGAAGCAGAGATGGATGATAAAATCATTCTGAAAAGACTAGAGAAGCTGCCTGAGAACCTAGTATCCTCCTCCCCACCCCCATGCTCACCCCGTACAGCCCATTCTTCGCTAATTTCCTCTTCGCTCTATTTTAGCAGTTGGATGTATCTCACACTGGGCGCCATATGCTTCACAATAACTTTAAAAGTAGTGAATCGGCTAATTAGCATTTTTCTTTGAAGTAAAAAATAAATTTGCTCTGCAATATTACACTGCAGCTCTCAATCACACCACAGCCAGTTTTCTTTTGGAGAGACTGGCTGGGTGATTTCAAATCAAAGTAATTTTGCAAAGGAAATACATCTTTTTGAAACCCTGTGTTAAAGGTTGGAAAATCCAACGGGCAGTGCTCTTTCCATGAGTAGGGGCAGTTTTTAAAAAACGTTTTAGGCCCCAATAATATAGTTCCTGGTCTTTGCTGGTCTGATAATTTCCTTAAGATGAGCAGCAGTTTGGTTTAATAAAAACAGAACCTAATCGAACATTTAAAGTACTTTTGAAACCTGCTCTCTGGCCAGACTGTAAGGGCTTGTAGCTGTCAATCAATCCCCAGTCCACCCCGCCTCCCTCATTAGGAAGGTAAACAATGAAAAGAAGAAGTAGATGATGAGGCAGATAGCAGAACAAATGAGGACCTAGAGGGAAACAGGACACCAGCTTAAAAAAAAAACAACACAACATGGCCACTGACTCATGCAGTCCCTTCCCCCAGCAAATGCACTTTCCAAAAAAGAGAGAAGAGCAGTCCTTTTGGGTTTCTCCGTTCTCTCTCCATTGCCCTGGGCAATCATGTTAAAACTCACATGGCTGGTGCTTATTCAGATAAACCTAACAATGCACACCGCTGGTTACCATGTGAATCTTCACAAACCACACAAGAATGTGCTGGTTCAAATCCCCCTGACCCCCGCCAATGCAAAATTTATTCAAGACAGCAAACTGCTCAGCAGCTTTATGAAAGCAAATGGTGCTAGAGGGAATTCTATCTTGTATTTACAAATTAAAAATTAGATGCATCATCTTGCAATAAAGGTTAGAATAGCAGCAAGAAGCTAAAATTGTTTATTCAATTTTATCACTATTCCTTTCATTATAAGTGCAAAATACACACACATACATATATACGTATATGAAACATACATTACATATCCACATTTGATACAAAACATTACATAATGGTCATATTGTATTCTCATTAAAAAATGAAATATTCTATAACATGGATAGGAATAAAGAAACTATTACTATGGAAAGGTTTCTTCCTAAATGTAAGAATTTAAAAATAATAATGAAACAGCAAAACTGAAGAAAAACGTATCTGTCATAATTTTATTCTTTGGATTAAAATGCTACTGAGTTTCAGGAATGCTGGACAATTTCTAATCTGGTTCTTGTTCTTAATCAGTCTCATTCTACATAGCAAATATGTATATTAAGAGACCTCTCCAGGTTGGAAAGATCTTAAAGGTCATCTAGTCTAATTTCAGGTAACTATAGTTCTAGAAATATTAACTCAGAGAAAAGCCTGCTAAATTTGAAAAAGACTTGTAACTAAATTTTATAATTATTAAGATTTCTAATTTTAATGAATATGAATTTTTCCATTCCATTCTCAAAAAATCATTATGATTATAATATGCTTTATAATTCTTTATTTCCAAAACATTTTGATAAGAGCTTTACAACTGGGAAATATTCTCCACCATACATTTAAAAAGTATAAATTGAAAATTACAAAAAATTTTAAAATAAAAGTATATTTCAACAATATACACAATTTTCTTAATCAAATGATCCCTTTCTCTGTACTTGGCCAGTGATTTTTAAGGATTTAATTAATTAGAAATATCAAAATTTTCCTTAATATTTTAAAAAATAAGGTTTTAACAAAACCTGAGAAAAAATATTTTTAACACCTGAAATATTAAATAATTTTTAAAATAAACTTTTTTCCAAGCTCAAATTTCCCATAACTGTAACAAAACATTTAGAAAGTATGAATATTGAAGTAATTTTCATCACTTCACATAATTTAACTAAAATTAGAATTTAAAATGTTCTAGCATAAATGTATAGGACTTTTCATATTAAGTATCATTACTACATTAATATCTATATAATGTTAGTCAATTCTGGATGAAATAGCTGTATGTAGTGGGCACATTTTGCATTAGCAAAAAGTACTTTATATTTGCTTTTCATGGGAGCAAATTTACACATACATATCTGAATGCTAGTTTGGGAAATTATATTGATGATTTAAAAAAATTTAATATCTTTAAAACTGATCAAGATTTACATTTGTAATCTAAATTACAAGTCTTAATTTAAAAATTAAAATATCTTTTAAATAGCTTCACCTATACACAATGTCATTTTAAAACTTTTATGTAAGTTTATGTTACCTGTTATGCATTTTAAGAAAGATTATTCACCTGTAACTCCAGTCACAGCTAACTAAGTGCACTGACTTTGGCTTGGACAGACTACAATGTGGGTTCTGATTAGTTTAAAGATTCCAGTGTACTTTTTGCTACAAAAGCCATATCCTCTCACAACAAATAGGATTAAGTTTTGATGCTGCATTTGAGCCAAAGTGTTGAAATAAAGAGATTCTGTTTACGTCCATGTGCACTGAGCTGTTTTGTTAATTTAAAAAACTCTTTTTTTATATATAGAGCCAATTATTTATTCCTGATTCAGTTTATTTGCTGAAGTTGATAATTACCTAGGAAAAAGGGCAAAAGAAATACCTATAAGCACTTAAATAAAAAGAGCCTAAAGTTCTTGTAGTAAATCTTCCACCTTGCCACTATCAATAAGCCTGGCACTTTGATGAAAATTAACACTAGTTTTGTAAAGAGCACATTGGGGGATTGCAGTCAAGTCTTATCTTTAGTTCCAGTCAACTAGCAACCCTGAAAGAGTTTGCATCATCATCAGAGCAGGCCATTTGATAGGATTCTACCGCTGTACCTAATCAATCTATGGAAGACTGTGGCTGTGCTGTGCAACAAAGCTAAAATAGATTTACAAATGGGGTTTTAGGGGATAAGCGCCTCCACAGGATTACATATTGATTTTAAATATAAAAAGCTTATCATATAAACCATAACTACAAAAATAGTGAACCTATGCATAAATCCCTTTAGAAGAGCACCCACTTCAAACTCTAAGCCAAGAATAAATCAAGATGTACAAAATCCTAGAGAAGATCCATTTCTTGTTCAGAAAATGAACACACCACTTTCTGAAAGCCCATACCAATGTGTGTGGAAATGAATTTATCTTTCCTGAGGGGACATTAAATAATCTGGGACAAAAAACTATAGGAAAAGTATCTGAAAGATGTTTGTTAGCTTAAGGGATCCCACTACTTAGCTCAGTAGAGTGAAACTCCTGCTATGAAAAACACCTCAGGAAAAAAGAAAGGTAAAAAACAGGCCAAAGTGATTATGGATTCTAAGAATGAATACAGTAAATATTATTATTATTTTGCTCTCAAACCAAGCTGTTAATATTTCTTTCAATGTGCTATGGCTATTAATATTCTGTGTTTTTCTCCTGGTGAATGGTTTTAGCAGCAGATTTATTTGAAAAGATTTTAGTTTATTTATTACAAATACCATCTTATGGCTACCAAGTAGAAGAGATGGGAAAGAACAGAGGAATGAACTTTAAAACAAAGGAAAGAAAATAAAAACAACTAGTGCTGCCTGTTTGTGTGTTTTTCTCCAGTGTTTTAACACTCCAAAAGGCTACTGAACTAATTGCATGTGTGTCCATTCTAAGGGTTGGCTCAGAGAACACTGTCTTCGCAGACAGATCATCACGATGGTCAGCACCTCTCTAGGAGAGCCAGGCGCCCACACTGCCCAGGCTAGGACAGCAGTCCTCTCTCTAAGAAAGTGTCTTTATTTGTAATCAACAGGCTGCTTCTTCCCTCACGTCTCTTTCCCCCTCAACCAGCAACAGAAACTGGCTGAGAGATTTAAGGCACAACCACATATGGGACAATGATATTATTTAAAAATAAAATAAAAACCCAGAGTTTGTAAAAACATTACTTATTCCCACTCTTAAAAAAAACAAGCCATAGCTTTCTACTGGTCTGTCTTATGTACAAGAAGAGCGGGCAGATAAAAATGTTAGATTATGTAAATGGTAGGTCTACTATGTAGGGATAGGATTGCCGATGAAACTGAGATCTTTTATATATACCATGGTTATCCTTTTAAGATGGTATTTAGTATTAATACTGGTTTGGGGATAGAAGCAATATCTACCTTATAAGTCAACTGTATTAAGTTTTATTTTACAAATGACTTAACTTAGTATTTTACCCATGTGAGCGAGTGCGTAAAAATATTATTTTTAATATTCTGCATTGAGTACAATATATGATGACTATATAAAGAATAAACTGTATAATGAGTTATATATTATACACAATATATGTACATACATTTTAAATAACCCAAACATATATCTCATACACACAGTACTTGCAGCACCTATAAGTAGTTAGCTTTTCAATCTCTTAAAAACTATACGATGACGACAAAAATTATATCCAGAGGAAAAATACCCGTTAATATACTTGTACATTTTATTTCAATGGCAAGTTTCACAGAACTTCCTAAATAATTTTGACAAATTTTATAGTCATTATCAGTGGTACAATCTGATATATTTGGATAGCCCCTTAAAGGAAATTAGGTATCTTAAACCTTTTAAAATAAGTCTGATTTCTAAAGGAGGATATACAAATGTCATTTATCAAATGAGACTATGGATATAAAAGTAATTAAAAATAAAAATATAAGATACTATTTAGATAAGTAGTGTATATTTAATCTAATAACAGTATTAAATATTTTTTAGATATATGGTTTCATCTATCTTTCCCTTACAAACTTAAACTTCCAGTTTTTGAACTAATTAGAATTGACTTATTATGGATCAGGTACCTTATCAGGTAAAGCAGGAAATTACCATGAACAGTGAATGGGTTAAGAGGTCAATATAGAATAGGAAAATCAATTTGCATTGATTAGACAAAAGGTCCATTTTACAGAGCCCAAAGGATTAGCTTTTAAGCAGACAGACATCTTTAACTATGAGACATTTTCAACTAAGTATAAGAATAGCATTCTAAAACACCTAATAATTTCTTTAAAAATCATATAGAGTAAATGTCATAGTTAAGCTAGCTGATGTTTACTGATATTATGAACCATACTTAGGATTACTATAGAATTCATTTAAAAGCTTCATGAAAAATGTGAAAGTGTTTCATTTATCTCTTATGCCTATCTCTGCCTGAAAAATCACTTAACAGAAGTTGGAATCTTAAAAACTACAGAAGACTGGACAGTGACATATATAAGTTTTGACATCAATTAAATATTAAAATAAAATTTAGAGTCTGAATGTGAAAAACCAAAATTACAAGTCTTCCCTAAATGTCCCCAGTGTATATAACTTTAAATTGCACATAATACAATTAATTAAATCTTTTAATTCCTTGTATCTTATGTTTTATTGACAATTAGGCTTACTGACAAATGTAAGACAATTTTGTGTTTAATAGTAAGCATAATTACTATCTATCTGAATTAAGGTCCTTAGGTTTTATATGACTAATGCTTTTTGACTCTAAGGCATTTATCTTCAACTCCTGGAGGTCCCTATTCAGACCACACCTAGGAAGACCAGAAGTGAACTACACTCCTTAAATCTCTCTGGACAACTGACACCTCACAAACCTCACTCCACCACAGCATTTCTTACCTTCAATGGCTAGCATTGCCCGCAATTCCCGATTCAGCAGCTCATACCGTCGTTCTAAATCATGTTCTTTTTCCCTAGGCAAGTTGCAAAAGTTCATCAATATGCTAATTACTAAATCATTAAACACTTAAAAGAACCTTTATGTTACATTGATTTTAGGACTCATAACTGACTTTTCACTTTAAGCTACTCCAAACAAATGATACACAAACCTAAAACCTTCCTCAGGTTGAATATTTACTTCAATTTTGAATTGCACAGAGGTATATTTTAATCTGAAAATAAGTAGTCTTATTCTTCAATGTTTCTTGTATTAAGTGCCCGGTATAAGACTATTTTCTAAAACAGTTTTCATACTTCACAACAAACACTCTTTTGTCTAGAACTCCATGTGAAAAGGATACAAGAAACATGACAGAACTACCAGTGCAAATTTAATATGAAGACAATTAAAAATCCAAGATTAGTTAATTTTTGTGCTTTTTCATAACTCTTTTATCAAGTTCAGGCATAGCAGAAATAACAGTTGTTTTCTCTAAAATAAACATGTAAGCCTTCTTCTTCCCACACTAGGTGGCACAATTTAAGAACATTGCGAGTTAGCAAAAAGGAACAAACATTATGTCCTATAGTAAACTAAATGAATGACTAAGAATACTAGCCTACATTTTACTGTAATTCTTGCAATCATAAAAAGGTCACTTCGCTGTAACTCATTCATCTTTTATCCCAAATTTTAGTGTAACATTATCTGTAGAAGACAAAGGTACTTTTGTGAATATTAAGTTATTTTAATTTTTAACTTAAAACTTGATGTTAAATAAATTGCAATTTTATCTCTTTTTCCCCCTCTAACCCTTAATATATATAAACCTCCATTTTTGTGCACAATGCTTTATTTCTTAAATGCAAAAAACTGTATTTATTGGTTTTCTGTATAATAAACATTTTTTCAGTACCTATCATTCTACTTTAAAATTCTTACCGTTCAGATGAAAACTGGTTATACACTGTTTTTAATTTTTATATAAATATACTGTAATAGTTAAGGAAAAAAATTAAGCCTATTAAATACGAAATCCAAGAAAAGAATAACAAAAAGCCTAAGATTCATCAATGTTGTAGGAAAAATAAGCAGTCATGAGTACTTACAGGAGAGAGAGCTGGTTCATTCTCCTTATTAAGGCATTTTTCTTATTAACTAACATAAACCATTCCTGCATCATCGATTCTTCTTCTTCTGTGTTCCTTCCTATAATTCAGGAAGAGTTATTTCTTGTTATATGACGTTTACAAAGCAAATAATAGCTTAGCATGAGTGTTTTTTTTAACATGAAATGTTTTAGCTACCCTGATAGTACAAATTAAATAGTTTATAACAACATAAGATTAAAGTCCAAGGCCTGAAAACAGAAATTGATAGATAAAATTCATAACCTTCTATAATTCAATCTTTTAAAGGTGATAGTATTCAGCATGTATATTTCAGTCCGCATTTACATATCTACAAATCATACTAACACTAAAAGTAGAGTTAAAAAGAAAGTGTTCCAACTTTTAAATCCTCCCCAGAGGCTGATTTGTTATTATATTTCAATGAAGAACTCATGGTACTGACAGACATATGGTCATGATAAAGTAAAGAAAAAATTTTTAATCATTATGAGAATTACAAGACTAGCCGGAGGATCAGAGAAGTCCAGAGATCTTGTGAAATCTTCCACTTTAACAACTTATTTTTATTTTCTTATTTTTCTCCCCCAAAGTAAACTAAAGCCATACAAGCATATTCCATTCTGGAAGTCATCATCCCTAACAGGGTAAGCACTTGCACATTATTTTAAATACATTGTAAATGAGCAGGTTACAAAAAATGCCTATAGCTATTTGTGAAAAAACACATTATAATGAACATAATATTGTCAGTAAGTCACAAAATATTTGGACAGAGAGCTAGTCTAACATTTTAGATTATAAAAATTTACTAATTGTACATTTAAAATTCACTTTTCCCTATATCCATTCTATCACCTATATCACCCCCCCCCCAAAAAAAAAGCTACTGTATCAAGCATTATAATTCAGTGTGTCCATAAAGTCATGGTGCACTTTTGACCGGTCACAGGTCAAAAGTGCACCATGACTTTATGGACACACTGTATATAGTACATATTTGGTATTATTCATGTAGAAGTAGACCACAATCACACTAAAAAATACTTAAGTCCTTGCCCTGGCCAGTTAGTCAGTCAGAGTATCATCACCAAACACCAAGGTTACATGTTCAATCTCAGGTCAGGGCACATAAAGGAAGTGACCAATTAATGCACAACTAGGTGGAACAACAAATAAATGCTTTCATCTGTCTCTCTCTGTCTTCATGTCTCTGTCTCTCTAAAACCAATCAATAAATAATATAAATAAGAAATAAGTAAATCAGAAAAAACTAAGAACTGTATGATTCCATACATAGGTGGGACACACAAAATTAAGACTCATAGACATAGGTAAGAGTGCAGTGAGGGGAAGGGAGAAGAGGGAGGGGGTGGTGGGAGGGGAGGGCCATAAAGAAAATCAAATAAAAGGTGACGGAGGTCGATTTGACTTTGGGTGATGGGTATACAACATAATCAAATGTCAAAATGATCTGGAGATGTTTTCTCTAAATCTATGTGCTCTAGTTGACCAATGTAACCCTGTTAAAATTGTCTAAATAAAACTATAAAAAATAAAAAAGAAATTATATATTAAAAAAATTGATTCTCCACTTTCTTCCTTCCTCTCCTTTCAAATTAACTTTACCTAGTCAAATTTATAATTCTTTGACTTTCTTTTTTCCCTAAATTTTAATTATTATTGGTTTATTGTCTGGCTTGGCCATTATTTAATACTTCAGTCCAACTTCTGTATAGATAGATTCATAGGGTTAATTTAAACATCCAATAAAACAATTAAATATCCCAGCTAATTCCCTAAGTTTTATTTTCTTTTTAAGCAAGATATTTTAACTTTCAAACATATTTTTTTATTATATTTTTTATTTAGACAATTAAATTTGACAGGGTGACATTGGCCAACTAGAGTACACAGATTTAGAGAAAACATCTCCACATCACTTGGACAGTCAATTATGTTGTATACTCATCACTCAAAGTCAAATCATCCTTTGTCACCCTGTATTTGTTTCTCTTCATGCCCTTCCCCCTCCCTCTACTCCCTTCCCCTCCCCATGGTAACCACTGCACTCTTAGCCATGTCCATGAGTCTCAATTTTGTGTCCCACCTATATGTGAAATAGGTTTTTCTGATTTACTGATTTCACTTGGTAAAATGTTATCTAGGTTCCATCCATGTTGTCATAAATGATACTATGTCATCATTTCTTATGGCTGAGTAGTATTCCAAACATACTGGAAAAATCAAACAATAAGGAAGTGTAACTGAGTAAAAAGGCAACCTCACCCTTCCCAATTGCCCATTCCACTTCCATTCCCCAGAAGTAAGTACTATTACAGTTTAACATAATGGCTATCACACACATACCTCATCTATACATACATACAGGTTTCTTTTCTTTAACATAAGTAAAATCATACTATACAGAGGTGGGCAAAAGTAGGTTTACAGTTATGACTATACTCTTATATTATTTGTTAATTATTGTATTATTATTATTAACCTACTTTTGCCTATTCCTGTAGGCCCACTGATGTGCTTTTGTCATGCTATTCAAAGATCTACTTCATTCTTTTTAATACTTGTATAAATTATGGATGCACCATTTAACTATTTCCATACTAATAAAAATTTGAAGAAAAATTTAGAATAAAAATAGAGTAAAAACAACTGCTCTGTATGCAAAAGATTAAGCATATAGCCCTGGCCAGATAGCTCAGTTGGTTAGAGCATCATCCCAAAGCAGAGAGGTTGCTGGTTTGGTTCCTGGTCAAGGCACATACAGGAACAGATCTATGTTCCTCTCTCTCTCTCTCCTTTTCTCTCTTGCTAAAATCACATATACTTTGGAGCATCCCTGTAAAATCTGTTCTTAATCATTAGATCATTAGGGAGAATAGTGAGAATATGTCTTTATTAAATGCTTTAAAACTTTATAGTATGAAGCAGGCAGGACAGATTCTTTTAGAGTATGAACAAAAGTCTTTATTGTTTTACAGTATTTTAATCTCTTTTAGGGTAGCTGGTTTTGAATTCACTTTAGACCATGTGATATCTTGACAATCAATGATCATGTGATGTAGGCTGTGATAGGAACAGATCCCTGGGTAGCAACAAAAGAAGAAAGAGTAAAAAGAAAAAGCTTGCAATTTGGAAAATGGCCAATTGTACCCTGGTGAAGGTCTTTGTGATCACTGCAATCACACATGTGTGCGATATTAAGAGGTGCAGTTTTTATATTTTATTTTCTGATTAAAGACTTAATTCTTGTGTTTATAACCTAAATAGTTTCTAAAAATAAAGAAAAATTAAAACTTTATTTTTAGTTTAACTTAACCTATAATTGAGGCTTTCAGGGACTACTAGAAGCAACTAGCCTATTCTCCAATTAGCATCATTTTCTTCAATGGAAGACTGCTTCCTTGACAATAACAATATTGACGTAGTACTATGTTATTTTCAGTTTAATTCATACCTATGATTTCTAGGTAAGAATAAAAATCCCCCTCCCCTAATTGTTAGGAAATAACTAATAATACAAGAATTTTATGTTTAAAAAGGAAATAAGTGTAACAATAAGTATTTAAAGACACATTATACACATTGTTACATAGATTATGTAAATTAACTGTAAAAACATACTTAAGGTTAAATCATTTATGTATCACTAACTCCTTATCTAAAACTATACACAATGATGGAAATCTATACTTAGTCTAGTAATAAAAAAATTAAATTTTCTTCTGATACATCATTATACTATTGTTTTTAGGGATTGGAAAAATTTTTTTAATTATAAAGAAATTTTAAAGCCAGTAAGTTGAACCATTACAAATTAATTCTGACTTTAATAACTGGTTAAAGACCCCTTTAGCTTTATAAGTAACAAAAAATATTAAAGCCTGTGATCACAGTGAGCTTTTCTCATTTCTCCTCTAACCATTTGTTATTTAATCCAATACTAGTAATCCAATTTGTCCATCAGACTTTTAAAGGGCAGAATGCAACTTCCTCAGCTTAGACACTTTTCAAAGTACAATATATTTTTCAAATGAATGCTAGATGTTTCATTTTCCCCAACTGTTCCTAGCTCTAATGCATGAGGAAAAAAAGAACAAGATGAACATTGTTCATACTGATTAAGTAAGAGCTCATTAAAGAGCTGTCAGTGCGGTACTTTGAATATGCATGAAGCATATAATCAGATCTAGTACCGTCACTAGAGGAGAATACGGTAAGTACAAAGGATTGATTTAATTACTTAGAGTGGGCTGTGGTGGTAAAGCAGTCTTGTTAGTGCAAAAAGAAAAAAGGCTGTATTCTGGCACTGTTAGAAAAAAGGCAGTTTTAGTTTCTGCCACAATACATAATCTCAGAGTAGAGTGCTTTGCATTGTAGCTTAAAATGAAGACAGCCATTAGTTTATAAAATGGCCATAAATCATTTTTTCTTGTTTAACCTTACCTGGTCAACTACTTCTCTTTCAGAATTATTTTTGATTTGTACTTACAGCTACATTTTTGTCACCTTAGGAGGAGTCAGATACTGACACTTTTAAAAATTTTAATTTATAAAGACCATTTTGAAATAAAAAAAAGTTGAAATACTACATAATTCAGTATATATAATTTCACAGTTTCCAAAATGTGAAAGCATGGTTGAATTGTTATACTAGATTTTAAAACAGTGCATTAGGTCTGTTATAAATAATACAACCAATAAAAACATCACCATAACATTTAAAAGTATTGACTAATACAATCTCTGGTAATGTATTTTTCTACTTAGTTTCCTTAAAGACCTTTATTTTTTTTTAAATTTTGCCTCCAGGGATGCAATGTCTTTTATTACATCACAATGCCTTGATGTCAGTTTTTTCTTTTAATCAATTATTATAACTAGAATATGTTAAGTTGTTAAATAATTGTTAAATACTCAAGAATAATGATAATGGCAGAAAAAGTAAGTAAATATAACTTCAAGTAATTCTTCCTATCATAGGTAACAAAAAACACTCAATAGAAAGCATCATATAGAGCACTACATATTAATACATGTTAAGTGACTACAGTATCCACTGTTATATTCCATTTCCTCAAAACAAAAAAGGCAAGGTTAAGATTTAATTTATTTAAGAATTCATCTGGGACTTTGTATGTAGTTTCAATTCATTTTTTCAGAAGCAGTATTTTCAATGTAAATTTTAAAAATAAACAAAAGAAAAGTGATGTCAAAACCAACTTTTGAAACATACTTTAAAAGACTGTCTACTAATTAACTTTCCTAAATATTTTTCACCATAAAATTATTTAGAAAGACCTATTTTTAGACAGTGAATTCTTAGATAAATGCAAAATAAGGAACAAAACACTTTTAGCTGAACAGAAGATGAAGTCAATGGGAAAGAATGAAAACACATAGATGTAGACTGTTGTACATATAAACAAATTCAAGATCTTCCACCATGAAAACATTAAAGAATGCTGAAATCTTGCCATAGCCCCATAGTGGAGATGGCTGACTAGTGATCAGATACGGCCCTTAAAGGACACAACACAGCAAGCAAAGCCAAAGCAAATATAAAAACAAAAAACATTGCCATTACAAATTGTCCTGATGGCATGATTACATGAATATGATGACCTGTGGAATACATAATATATTATAGCAGAGACACATAAACGTGTCCAACTAACTGGTGCTGGAAACACATATTTTAATAACACGGGATGTGAAATCTGGCAAATTTATTAACATATGAGAAAGATGAATTTAATGCAGCTAGGTAGGGTCTTGGACACAGAACTCCAAAGCCAACATTACTACAGGATTCCAATGCCCTAATTTTAGAAAATATTTTAACCTTAGAAATACAGCTTTCTTATAAAAACAAATTTTACTATATAAGAAAATAGCTAATAAATGTTTATACTCCAAGAATATCCTCAAATAACAATCAACATAGAAGAAATTTATAATCTTTGTTAATGTTTTCATTAGGAATTATCTTAAAATTAATTGCTTAGCATGATAAGTTTGTTACAGTATTAAGAATATAAACTTTGGGGAAAATCCCATCTCCTTATCCCATCTCCTTTTTTTTGAAGTAAAATAAAAACTAACACTTTCTCTCAAAACAAATACATATTTACCCATCTGGAAAACAGAATGTGGGATTCAAGGCAACATCTCTCTACAGATAACTTTCCCCCCCTTTTTCTGGGGTAGAGGAGAGTAAGGGAGGGAGAGGAAGGAGGGCTGGAAGGAGAGGAAAGCATCAACTCCTAATAGTTGTTTCCCATATGTGCCTGAACCAGGCAAGCCCACGGTTTTGAATTGATGACCTCAGCATTCCAGGTTGACACTTTATCCACAGTGCCACCACAGGTCAGGCTACAGATAACTTCTGACAGATTTCTATGCATGTACTTCTTACAGGAGGAGGTACAGAAAACTTCACTGATGTTCTTTCCCTACAAACTTATATATATGAAGAAGCCTTTTCTCAAGGTTGAAAATTAACAGCAGTCTTCTTGTACCAAATCCTTAGCAGAGTCTAAACAGCCTTTTTATGCCAAAAGTCAGTGCTAGATTTCTCAAAAGGCAAATTAAGTACAAATTTAAGGTAGTAAAAATAAATAAATAAAAATAAATTTAAGTGCATAGAATCAGTCATCATGAGAAAATAATTAATGAAATTCATTATATCTAGTTTAGTACTTTGAAAAGTTACATATGGGGTTGACATATAACTTTTCAGTAATAAGACCTTTAAAGATATTAATATGACCTCCATTTCAGATAATGCATAACTATCTTGGCTATCTATAAATAGGCACTTGGCTAAAAGTAAAAAACACTCAGAACAGAACTCTGAAACTGTCTTGTATGGTACATTTAAAATATTTCATAAGATGAAATAAAATAACTGAGTCACTTAAAAAAGTTATTTTACTTACTTATTTTAGAGGGGGGGAGAGAGAAAAATTCATTTGTTGTTCCACTTATTTTTATATTCATTGGTTAATTTCCCTCTTTCTTTTTTCAGTGAGAGGAAGGGAGGCAGAGAGACAGACTCCCACATGCGTCAGACCAGGATATACCCAGCAAGCCTACTAGAGGGTGATGCTCTGCCCATCTGGGGTAGTTGCTCCATCACTCAGCAACTAAGCCAATTTTTAGCCCCTGGGGTGGAGTCAACAGAGCTATCCTCAGTGCCTGAGGCCGACTTGCTCAAACCAATCGAGCCATGGCTGCAGGAGAGGGAATGAGAGAGAGAGAGAGAGAGAAAGAGAGAGAGAGAGAGAGAGAAAGAAGGGTGGAGATAGAATTGAACCTAGGACATCCACATGTCAGACTGATGCTCTAGCACTGAGCCCCAACCGGCCAGGGCTTCATTGGTTGATTCCTGTATGTGCCCTGACCGAGTATGGAATCTGAAACCTTGGTGTATCAAGACGATGCTCTAACTAACTGAGCTACCTGGCCAGGGCATTACTGAGTCACATTTATAGGTATCATTTAACCAAACAGACTGTGGTCTACTTGGAGAATCAATTAGGCATCCTCCAATAAGAGGGAAAATGTGAATTGTGAGCCACACTTATAGATGGAGAGTTTCCCCAGCCACTTCTTCCCTTTCTTGAAGCTCTTTTGTTTGGACTGCATTTGGCAGACTCTTCTCTACCCTCTTACTGTCCTAGAGCCTTCTCACAGTCATGTCATGGAAATGACTTAAAGAGTGGCTCTAGAAGTGACATAGAGACATTAGTGTTAAAGATGATCATGAAGAGCTGAATAAAATTTATTTCTTGAAAAGAGGGAGTGGAAAGAAACAATATTTCTAGGCTAATGTATTTTAAGACATGATTTTAAATATGTATGTACAAGTACCTAAATTATATATTACAAAAGAGCTTTCTAAACTTATATTCAAGTAGGTCAAAATTTCTGGTAGGGAATCTTCTTATAGGGGTTCATCTTTTTTTTTTTAGGCCATTTGGTACATATTACAGGGTGGTCTTGGATGCAATCTATAGTAAGCATTTTATGGAATAATGACCTCTTGAAATGGACTATTTTTATGCATGTTTACTCACATTAATTCCGAGAAACTCCTGTGGGTAACACTATAAATTCTGGTAGGTCCAATTTACCTACCATCTATAGTTTCTGTGATTGGTTAGATCTGTCATTTTAAATATGATGTACATAAGATGAACATTGAATCTGCATCCACAATGGATTTAAATGGACTGAGCCCTTTGATTTTAGACTAATTAACCTCTCTAAACCTCAGTTTTTCCATCTCTATAAGAATAACCGTTACTTACCTTATATGGTTGTTACAGGAATTAAATGAGAAATGTAAAGTCCTTGGCACAGTACCCAAAACTAAAAATGCTAGCTGTGATGGTGATAATGAAGAGAGTGACAATGACATGTGGAAAGCTAGGGACTAGAGATACAAAGGTGGGTCCCTTCATCAAAAGGTCTCATAGTCTAGTGTGGAGACAGACACATAATTAGGAATCACCAGAGTGAGGGTAAATCTCTAAACTCTATGGAGACAAATTATATTTTAAATCTTTGTTAGTCATATCAAAGTCTCTAGTAAGTCTCTGGTCATAAGCAGGATAGGTGAACACCAGGACTGAATCAGTACAAACTCATCTCTGCAAGTGGAAAAACAAAGTGGATGCCCTAACAAGTCATCAGTGTCACTGATGCATACAAAAGACATCCGCAGCATGGTGACACAACGGTGTGGCGATCCTCCAGGAAATGACTAGTTATTCCGTGAATTTTAGAGATTTAAGAACAAAATAGACCATGGAATGCTACTTAATATAAAAAATGAAAAAGGTAAAATTGACAAGCTAGTAGAATAAATATAAAAGTTTAC
Organism: Rhynchonycteris naso; assembly: GCA_037038555.1. Lineage (NCBI taxonomy): Eukaryota > Metazoa > Chordata > Mammalia > Chiroptera > Emballonuridae > Rhynchonycteris > Rhynchonycteris naso. The sequence goes on from CM072998.1 coordinate 173,145,080, forward strand.
TGGTTATCTCCTGGCCAGGTAGGTCAGTTGGGAGCATCATCTCAACGTGCCAAGGTTGCGGGTTCGATCCCTGGTCACGGCACATACAAGAATCAACCAACGAGCTTTACTGGTGTTGACACTGAGGTGCCAAGTCATCAGCTTGAGCGTGGGCTCATCCAGCTTGAGCTCAGGGTTGCTGGCTTGAGCCTAAGGTTGTTGGCTTGAGCAAGGGGTTACTGTCTTGGCTTGAGCCCACTGGTCAAGGCACGTATGAGAAGCAATCAATGAACAACTAAAGTGCCGCAACTACGAGTTGATGCTTCTTATCTCTTTCCCTTCCTGTCTCTCTCTCTAAAAAAAAAAAAAAAAAAAAAAAATCAACCAATGGCAGCATGAATAAGTGGGACAACAAATCAATGTTTCTCTCTGTGTCTCTCTTCCTTTCTCTCTAAAAACCAATAGTAAAAAATTTACTAGTTATCAAAATAAAGTTTTAAAAAATGACAATTCGAAATACAAATGTAATTTTAAGTAAAGAAAGTCCTCAACAAGAAAACTAAATATTTATAGAGCAAAACCCTCACAGAAAAAGATTTTGATGTTAAAACAGAGTATCTTTAAAATCAGCTTATGAAATTGGCAATAGAGATAAAACAGCTGATTTACTAAATGCCAGGTAAGAATAAGAATAGATTCTGTTGAGAGTGTGGAAAGTTACATATCAGAATTTTTAAAATATCGCAGGAGCCCTGGGGTGGGTAACTCAGTTGGTTAGAGCATCATCCTGATATGCCAAGGTGGCTGGTTTCATACCTGGTCAGAGCAAATATCAGAATCAACCAATGAATGCATAAATAAGTGAATATCTCTATCAAAATCAATAAATTAAAATTTAAATATATATCTAGAAGAACAAACCAAGTAGATATGTTCCAAATGTGCTCCAAATAGGTTTCTTTCTAATAGTTTCGGTATTATGTAGTCAGTCAGCTACTCCTTTAGGTAACCTCCTCTTGTGTTGTTTAAAGTCTTTAAATACCCTTTAAAAATCATATCCAGGATGTTCCTACAGCCTCCAGTTTCCAAAATGGGATGAGCTCAACCCCTAAACACCAATGCACTATCTGCACAGTAACTTCCTCTTCTACTCTGTATAATTTCTTTGATCATACTAGGATTTAGACAACCAGGTAATACTGAGAGACACCCTTCCTTATGTACCTTCTTAAATATCTTCATTTATTGAGGAAGAGCTGAAGGGAATTATGCTTACCCCTTTCTAGTGTGTGGCCACATCATTCTCAAAACACAGAATCCTACTGAAAGCAGGATACTGCAGAACCATCTCCAGTAGCCTTCTAACCTGCACAGGGCTTCAACAACTATACAACATTTTGAATCAAATGCAGTGAGTGCTGTTTTTCAAGACCAAGCCAGGTGAATAGTGTGTTTCATCTTTATACTACCTCATCCAATGCCCCTCAACCTTCTCAGTGGAGCCATTCTCTTCACCAGGATACACAAGAGACATTCATGATAAACTTATGTCCATAGTGCTATTTCTTGAAGCCTTGGGAACAATAGTATCTCAAAGGGACACAAAAATGAGACTCAGGGACATGGACAAGAGTGTGGTGGTTAGCAAGGGGAGGGGAAAGAAGGTGAGGGGGGAGGTGGGGAATGGGGAGGGGCACAAAGAAAACCAAATAGAAGGTGACAGAAGACAATTTGACTTTGGGTGATGGGTATACAACATAATCAAATGTCAAAATAACCTGAACATGTTTTCTCTGAATCTATGTACCCTAATTAATCAATGTCACCCCATTAAAATTAATTTTTAAAAATAGGTCATTCTATGTCATACATCTCCCTTATTAGATCACTAACAACCAATAACTTTCTCATAAGCTGAAAATAACAATGGTAATGTTGATGATGATAATAGCATCAAATATTGAATGAGGTTATATAACTTACCTGAACTAATAGAGCTAATAAGTGGTTGGTTAACACAGGTAATGTGCCTTATGAACCACAACTCTTAGCTACCCTACACTCAACAGGTAACCAGTCTTACCAGACCAGGCCCTTTATTTAGAATTCAGGCCTATTTTGACAAAGCCTTCAGAGTGGCTCTGATAAACAAAACCTTACAATAACAACATAAAGGAAAACAAAAAGCAAACCTTCAACCTGTGATAAACAAGCAAAAAGAAAAACCCACAAAAAAACCATTTTATTCACTTAGTTCATCCATCAGTAGAAAGGATTTTGTTTACTCTTCCCATGTAGGCCACAGGGACTACAATGATCTCAAAGCAGTACAGCTAGGGATGTCAAGGGGACTCAGCCTTTCTTCCTATGCAAGTGTGTCCATAAGACCCTTGAATTAAGTTTGCTGTATGGTGTCTTCTAGAAACAGGGGATTCCAGAAACAGATCTGCTCACTTGTTGATAAATTATAGGCTACTATGACTCCAGTTGAGCATTTAAGGGATCCTTCAATGAAAACGGTCAAACAAGAATGTTCTGCCTAGCGCTGGATTATCAAGGTGCATTTAAATTCTAGCTCTGCCCTTTAAGAACTGTGGGGATTTGGGCAAATTATTTAATCTCCCTATGCCTCAGTTTTCTCATCTATAAAGTGGAAATAATAGTTCTACTTCATAAGGCTTTTTAAAAAGATTAAGTGAGTTAATATATGTAAAGCATTTAGATTAGTGCCTGGCCTATAATAAATCCTATGTAAGTAATACAATTGTGGTTGTTACTGTATATTCTCTCCCTCTTTCCTTCCCTCTCTCTCTCTCTCCCTCTCTCTCTCTGTGCCTCAACACCCCTACACACATACAGAATTGTTGCTCTGTCTTTCTCTCTCTAACACACACAGTATAGAACCACATTCTTTATTCAAGCTTTAGGATACCCCCAATTGTCTGATTACTCAGATTATTGATGGAGCAAGTCATGGTCATTCTCCTGGCAAAGTCTTACACTATTTCTGACTCTGCAAGCACCAAAATGGCCTATCCATAGAAGTCAACATGTTGGGAAACCTGGTGAATGTCATAACACGTCTCTTTTACTGGACAAATCAACCAAAATGCATCCTAATATCATTTCAACTTTTTCATTCCCCTCAAGCATAGAAGCCCATCAACCACCCATTTCTTTCTTTTATTTTTTACAGGGACAGAGAGAGAGTCAGAGAGAGGGATAGATAGGGACAGACAGACAGGAATGGAGAGAGATGAGAAGCATCAATTATCAGTTTTTCATTGTGACCTTAGTTGTTCATTGATTGCTTTCTCATATGTGCCTTGACGGCAGGCCTTCAGCAGACTGAGTAACCCCTTACTCGAGCCAGCGACCTTGGGTCCAAGCTGGTGAGGTTTTTGTTCAAACCAGATGAGCCCGTGCTCAAGCTGGCGAGCTTGGGGGTCTCGAACCTGGGTCCTCCGCATCCCAGTCCGACGCTCTATCTACTGCACCACCGCCTGGTCAGGCATTTATTTTCTTAATGGAGGTACTCAAATGCAAACAGTCTATGAGACATTCCCTCTTCCTAAGGTCATACATGTTCTATTAAGTTTATTCCAAAGTTTCTCTTGCTAATAGCAGTTTCTTCAATCGGAGACACAGGGTGGGGGGATCTAACTTGTGACTTGCAGAATCTTCTAAATTCCCACAGATAAAAGTAATTTTTAGATTTTACTCCTCAATTTAATCCTTAGGGTAAGTTCAATTCCCTCTTTTATCATGAATAAATTTTTAGATACTCCTTAGACCAGTGGTTCTTAACCTGGGTTCTATTGAACCCTAGGGGTTCGATGAGTCGGTCTCAGGGGCTCGGAGAAGCCTCTGCCGCGGAGGCCAGAATAAAGTAATACCGTAATTTGTTGTGAGTTCATGCACTTTGTTGGTTTTGTTCTTTGAGCAAGGTGATGTTCATGCACGGCTCATTTTGGGCACCAGTAAAAAAAGACATATACCTATGTCTTGAATTTGGAAAAAAAAATCATATTTTATTTATCACTAAAGAAGGGTTCGGTGAATGCGCATATGAAACTGGTGGGTTTGGTACCTCAAAAAAGGTTAAGAACCACGGGTTTAGACTGAAAAAGATCATGCTATCCTAAGAGATCCTCTCAGATTCTGATATAAATCTTATGGGCTAACAGTTACTGCTATGTTTTCCTGCTGGGATGTATGTCCTCTCCCTCCCTCTAAAACTACAGGTCCCTTAAAAAGAGTCAGAACACTAACATCTAAAACATCTAACCTACATTCTCATCAAAAGTCATGGTCAAGTCCAAGTCTGACAGTCCTTAAAATATTCCTCTTAACATTACAAAGTTCAGAATTTAGCAAAATAGCTCCCAAGTTTACAGTAACAATTTTGCAATATTCAATACAATTTTATTTAACCTTTTACTAAGATTCAAAACAAGTACTCGAGTCAAAACAAACTGAATTAAAACATTTAAATTTTGGTTCCCTCTAGTTTTATTTCTTACGAGAAATTAAAATGTTATGGCTACTTTAATAACATTTCTGTGGAAAGTTATTTTATACCTAAAATACTACTTTAAATCAAACATTTATATTAGCCTAAGTATTCTCCTTGACATGTTTTTTAACTTTCCTCATAGAGCTAAATCTTTCAAAAACACAACAGATACAACTATGACCATGTCTGTCAAATTCTAGCTCAGAAGTGTCTACTGGGGGAAAACCTGCTTGGGAAGAAATGTTGATAATCTACACAGTTCCTTGCTTTGGCCACCAAGTGGTGCTATTAATTCAGAGTGAACTGGCATTGGGGGAGTGGGGTTGGGTGGCTTTGGGGTGGGTAAAGTATATAACCAGTCAGTAAAAGCAGGTCTCACAAGTTAGATGTTTATAGCTTTGTGTACTGTGAATTTACATATCATTTGGCATGCAATGTCACCAGCATAAAAACAGACAGGAAAACTAATTTGCACACTTTTATTTTGATGGCAATGTCTATTATATTCCCTCAGAAAAATTGTTTATATATACATATTTATACCAATTGTTATCTTTTCACCTGTAAAAATAATCATAGAATTACTACTCTATTTCTCTCTACAACATTCATCTAAATCCCTCATTAAAACAAAATGTTCACACATATACACACAAAAAACTACTCAGCAATATACATTAAAAATTAATCAGTAATATTAAGCATTTAAAAATATCTAATTTAATTTAAAAATAGATATCAGCTCAACAGTTTTCCCTTAACTTCTATTGTAAACATTTCCTGAGGAAATAGCTCTTCTGAGCGGATGAATGCCTTTCACATTCCAGCTTAAAAGTGACATGTGTGGACAGGGAACAGATGCTATAACTATATATGTTTAATTTTCTTACGCAATGCACTGGGAGGCCTACAAAAATGTTAAAAACATAACTAGTAGCTAAAAGACATAATTTATAATCCACCAGAAGAAAAACTGGTAATGTCTCTACAGTGGAATAAACAATGGTTTGAAAGCAGCACTTTGTAGGCCTGTGCAACAATAAAATGAAGGTTCATGGCTATTCAACTGTACAGTTCTATCTCAAAGACTAAGGACCTCATAAGGGTCAGTATGTATCCAGTTGTTTCCATACATTAATTTAACATCTGTACTTTAAAAAAAAAATTTTTTTTATTATTTATTGTTTTTACAGGGACTAGAAAGAATCAGAGAGAGGGATAGACAGGAACAGACAGATAGGAACGGAGAGAGATGAGAAGCATCAATCATTAGTTTTTCGTTGCGGCTCCTTAGTTATTCATTGACTGCTTTCTCACATGTGCCTTGACCGTGTGCCTTCAGCAGACTGAGCAACCCCTTGTTCGAGCCAGTGACCTTGGGTCCAAGCTGGTGAGCTTTTTGCTCAAGCCAGATGGGCCTGAGCTCAAGCTGGTGACCTCAAGGTCTCGAACCTGGGTCTTCCACATCCCAGACCAACACTCTATCCACTGCACCACCACCTGGTCAGGCAACATCTGTACTTTTTAAGAAAAATGTTTCCATTTGGGGACACTGGGAGAAAGGTTTTGGAGCAGAGCTGCATCCTTCCATGAACTCCCACGACTTGAACTCTGGACTGAGGCAACTCGTACATGCTCAGCCAGCTCTGATGTCATTCTTTGTAAAAATAATTATGAAATCTTTATTTTTAAAGTGTTAGGATACTGTCAGTATGAAACCAAAGAGCAGAAAGTGCATTTGTAATAAAGTTGGTTCCTACATGGATGTCCTAAATTAAATTTTCAAACACAATGCTTAAATTGTTTCTGTATGTACCTCGCAAAACTCAATTCGTTTATCAATTCAATGTAACTGATATAGAGCGACTAGCCAAATTCCTAAGGCTTTCTTCCTAGCTATTTAGTTATGAAAATGTTCATACAAGTATCAGTTACTTTTTATATATAAGCCACAGGTTAAAAAAAAAACAAAACAAAAAACATGACTTTACAGTCTATGCCAAAATGCCAAACCAGTTCTTCAGGCATTTCTTGGGGGAGAAGAAGCATGCGTGTGTGTGCACGTGTGTTGAGGAACGAGAATAGTTATAACAGAATAAGAGATGTGCATATTACTTAACAGCAAAGGAAAAATGTAAAAGGTAGCAACAATAATAAATAATAAAAATATTATTATGACCGATGACAGCAACTACTTATTTTTTAAAATATTTTATTTATTGATTTTAGAGAGAGAAGAAAGACAGAGAGGAGACAAAAGGCAGGGGCTGGGGAGGAGCTAATTGTTACTTCCTCTATGTGCCTGAACCCAGCAAGCCCAGAGTTTCAAACCAGCGACCTCAGCGTTCCAGGTCAATGTTTTATCCACTGTGCCACCACAGGTCAGGCAGCAACTATTTTTATACTGAGTGCTAACCGTTTGCCAGGTTCTGTGCTAAGTACTGATATAAATTTTATCTCTATCTGAATCAATGTTTTAAACAATCAATAATCTGCTGAAATAAGTTTTATTAACCTTTTAAAATATTAGACCACCCAGATTCTGGCTAGGGTCTTGCTGATTTACAAGTCTACACTCTTAAATCTACACTATACTACTTCCTTAGTACTTGTAACACTGTGAGATTAGTATATTGTAGCCCCTTGTTTCTCAAAATGTGGTGTGTGGACCACCTGTGTTAGAATCACCTAGAATATGGGCCACATCCTAGATTTACTCAATCAGAATCTTTTAGGCAGGGCTTGAGAATCTTTATTTTTAAAAAATTCCTCAGCTGTTTTTTATGCAGACAAAAGTTAGAACCACTGTCTTAGCCCTTTCACAAATAAATCACTAAGATTTTTTTTTTTTAAAGAAAGGGTGAGATTCCATGTATGTTATTTTAGCATTGGCATGACATTACACAAATTTAATTTCACATTCAGAAGAAAAATATATTGCTGCCAAATCAGTTCAAATGCCTAAATTTTGTTTCATAGATAGTTGCTGAGAAAAACACATTTTCCTGGAATTTCTACTCTTTTATAAGTGTTAAAAAATCTTATTGCAGTCTAGAATAAAGATGTACTTCACTTTATGCAATAGACATGCTCCAAACTGAAAATTCTAGTGATGTGATCATTCTTTAGGTTCAAAAATTATATTTTATATTTCCAATTCAAAATTTGTAGTAGTGGAAACTACTAAATATCACTGGTAGAAATTAGATACACTTGCTATTCTGCATAAATGAACAAATATGGGTCAGAAGATGAAAAAGTTACCTACATATTTAAAGATGGTATAGAGTAAAAAGCTGGGACATACCAGTGAGCACCAAGGAGAGGAGAAACAAATCTTGATATAATTTATACAATTTACTTCTTTAAAGACTCCAAATAATGAAACAGGATAGAAACAGATATTAAAGATGTTTAAGTTTGTTGAACATATTTTGAGAGTGAAGAAATTCTAGAAGTATGACAGTTTTTTTGTTGTTGTTGATTTGAGAGAGAAAAAGAGAGACAGGAAGGGAGAGAGTGAGGGAGAAGAGAGAGAGGAGAAGCATCAACTCATAGTTGGCACCTTAGTTGTTCATTGATTGCTTCTCATTGTGCCTGAAACATGGGGCTCCAGCCAAGCCAATGACCCCTTGCTCAAGTCAGTGACCTTGAACTTCAAGTCAGCGACCTTGGGATCATGTGGATGACCCTGCATCCTGTCAGCAACCCCACACTCAAGCTAACAAGCCCGTGCTCAAGCCAAGAATCCCATGCTGAAGCCAGTGACCTTGAGGTTTGGACCCTGGGAGGGACCTCAGTGTTCCAGGTTGATGCTCTATCCACTGTGCCACCACTGGGTATTTAAAATAATTAATATTAATTATTTAAAATTTTCTTGTAACTACAGAAGGAGAAGACTATAGAAATAAAAGAATTTAGGGGTATTACCAAATTTTAAAATTGAAGGTATAAAACGGTAAAAAGCAAAAGCATTTTAAGTACTTCACAGTGTCAACTCTCCTTTTAAGATAAACTTTACTATTTTCTTTACATTTATTTCTATTAATTATTGATGTTTTCAATAATCAAAGGCCTATTACAATATATTTGTAATACAATAAATAAAATGTATAAATGTGCAAAAAACCAATATTTATTATAAATATTTTATTTAATGGTTGATGGTGACAGGAAACAGGTTTGTGTTTTTCATTTTGGTATTTCTTTTTTATTCCAAAGGAGACCTTGACAAATGTAATTATTAAAGAGCTCATATAAATAATAGTTGACATTTACTGAACTCAGTATATGTATCATTTACTGTGCAAATACTTGACAGAAAATATCTAATTTAATTCTCCCAATTCTCTTAGCTGTGCTACATCATATCAACCTTGACTCAGAGTTACTATATTCAAACTAATTATATTCACTAACAAGGGTTAAGTTTCTACTCTCAGTGTATATATAGTGCTTTAGGCATAACAGAGCTCAAAAAATATTTGTTGAAAGAATTAAAAACACAAGACATAGAAGACTGAATGAATTTCATAAATGGAACTTCAGTTAGGTTCTTTGCCCCGATTTTTATTTTTAAAGCCATAGTGTTCTCATTCAATTAAAGTGGAAACTGAGGCCTACAGCTATGAATTAGTAAGCAGGAATGAATATAGCAAACACTAGAATGGGATTCTGGCTATCATTCTTCCAGCCAGGGTTCCAACTCACCGGTGAAATGGCTGAGCTCATGTTTTCAGATGAAGGTATACTGAGGACTAAGTACTATAAGTAATTATAGTAAGCCTCTCCTATAATTATGCTAATAGCAAAGGAAGACAGTTAGGCTTTGGCCCTAATGGACAGGAGTTACACAGAGAAGGTTCACATGGAGACATTGGACAGCTGGACCTGCGCTCACTACCTCTTCCACCTATAATTCTGCTAATCATGGATGTGACAAAATCAACTGTTTGACATGTTCTTTTTATACTTTTTATTTTCCTGAATATAGGATTAGAATGTAATTGTATGAAGTTGTATCATACCTTGCAATTAGAAAATAATTTTATATGATTATGCATTCTTGGAGTTAGGTGACACAAAGTAACTAAAATCTTGACATAGCTGAAAACACAGACACTCAAACTAGACTTGTAACACCATATTTACCAAAAGTATGTTAGCATTTTACTTCCAGAAAGGAATCGATTTTATCAGCTCTTAGAATCTATCAAAAGATGAGCTCTTTGCCTCTTGAAATTGTGTTAAACATTTATTTCGTAAAACATATTCAAATATACTTAAAAAAAACTGATTTCTTTATTATGACACATTCAACGCCCTATGAATTGTCAGTATTACTTTAGTGGGGAACAAACTAATAAGTATACACTATTACAGAGCCTTAAAGGTCACTTTTTTTTACTTTACAGGACCAAATTCTCTTACTTATTTTGTTTCTATTTATGAAAAGTTTCTTTGCAAAGACAATATAATCTTGTCTTTCATGTTTTATGTCAATAGAGATCAAATACTTTAATAATCTAAAAACTTCTATTTTCTATTTTACCATTCTATTCATGATTTTAGGAAAAAATGTCATTAATAAAAATTACAAACCCCGGGCAGTTGGCTCAGCAAAATGTTGGCCCAGAGTGTGGGAGTCCTGGGTTCAATTCTCAGTTAGGGTATACAGGAGAAGTGACCATTGCATACCCCCCCATATTTTTCTCTCTTCCCCTCCTGCAGCCATGACATGAATGGTTCAAGCAAAGCTGGCCCTGGCACTGAGGATGGCTCCATGGCCTCGCCTCAAGCGCTAAAATAACTAGGTTGCTGAGCAATGGAGCAGCGGCCCAGATGGGTAGAGCATCACGTGGTAGGGGGCTCGCTGGGTAGATTCTGGTCTGGGCACATGTGAGAGTCTGTCTCTGCCTTCCTGCCTCTCACATAATTAAAAATAAAATTAAAAATACAGTTGATTTTTTTAGTTTTGTAACCAAAATGACAAAATATGTTAGTTTAATGAATATTTTTCAATGTATGACATCTTTTATTATAATTTGTGTACAAATAGACATATTATATCTTTTAAAAAAAGAACTGCTACAAAATGCAGACATTTTATTACATAAATTCTAATTCCTGAGGGGGAAGGGCATAAAGGGTGATGGAGGATGATATGACTTTGGGTGATGGGTATACAGCATAATCAACTGTCCAAACGATGCAGAGATGTTTTCTCTAAAACTATGTACTCTGGTCTACAACTGTCACCCTCTTAAGTTTAATTGTCTAAATAATAATAATAATAAAAAATTCTAATTCCCATCCAACCTGTAAGAAAAATATAAAATACTGTGCTAAATGATAGAGAATACAGAATAAGCAGATATTAAGAAATGATCTGTTGTTACATTTAGAAGACTGCTTCTATTTTAGTGTGACTTTATTGACTATGGTTGTCCAAGTTATTCCTATTACTATTGGCATTTCTGCCCCTTCATTTTGTTAGAAGTGTAAATAAATGACATCTTAAGAGGCAATATCTTAAGCGATGTGAACAAAGTTCAATGCATGAAAATAAAATTTTCAGGATAAGATAAAATTTAAAGACTATAGAAAATCAGAAATATATGTGTTGTATGTGAAAACATTGCCAAATTTTTTCTCCACAGAAAACCTGAAAGTGTAACTGTATCAAACTTCCTTTCCTGGTTATTTATTAGTTGTACAGAATCAGATTATGTCCCCAGTTTTGGTTTTCATTTTCACTTTCCAGATATGGGTATTGGTGAGAGATGGAGTTTTCTACTCCTGAACTCCTCATGACTACACAGTGATTGCTAGACAAAAAGAGGCAAGACTAGTGAAAAATGTCTCTTACAAATATGTAATTTAAATGTCATAAAAGTATGTTGTTTTTTAAATCAAAGAACATATTTTTATGGTATCGACTCAGGCAATCTTAACTTTATGCTGGTATCTATACTCTAAACTATAAAAACTACATAATCTGCCATTATCTAAATCATAGAATCTTAGTGCCATATATTATTATACAGATCCTGTTTAAATGTTAATGAATTTATAAACATAAATAGCTAGCTAGCATCAAGGCTACAGTGAAAAGCAGAACACTTCAAGCATTTAATACAGCTAAAGGGGCAGATTAGAGATCAATAACAAAATCACCTGGTAAAAGGGAAAAAGGTGTTGTATTAAAAGGCTTTTTGCTTTCCATGTGAAACAATACAGAGAAACCTGCATTTTAGCACTTGTACTCAACAGGCACTCCAAACTATGCAATGATGAGAACAGAAACCCATCCTTTCTAATAATCTTGTGACAAAAGCTAAAAGACATCATCCTATTAACTAGTGATCTCAACTGCTAATGCGGAGTATACTTCCTGGTGCCTTTTATGTAGGACGCTGCTATTAAAAAACCACTAAACATTCACTGTGAACAACACAGAATCACTCATCTTTTATCAGCATCTCTTGTTAGAAGAGTATGAGTGGGGCTGAAGGTGTCATTGATATTATGAGTGGAAATTAATCAGAAATTTTTCTCATATTTTCCTCATCTCACTAATTTACTTCTGTACAAATTTCCTCCTGTTAAAAAGTTCATACCCAACCCCCTATTGTACTCTTTTAAGTTGAGAATATTCAACGAGTTCGTCCACTGAAAAGCACCAGGTCTTAACACAAAAAGCCTTCGAAATTCTCATTTAGTTGTCTTTATTTTGCTAGCGCCATGTGGTCCTTGAAGATGTAGAAAACACGGGAAGCTGAGTAAAGATCAGAGCAAGCTCATTAGCATTCTGACAAAATTGGAGTGGTGGAGATGTATAGTTTGCCTAGTTTGTCATTTTGAAAGCTACCGGTGGTAAGCTTTCTATTTCATTGTGCTTTTGTCTTTTGGGGGGGTTTCAAAGCAGCAGGGTATTTGTTAGCCCTAGGTTTGCACAATGCATTGTGGGAACCTTTCCTGCACATTCAACCTTATATAGTATCATTCCAGTTTGAGTCAAAAAGTTTATATATTTTTTTATACCATTTATAAGAAAGGACATGTACGTGAATCTTAGTACATACCCTCAAGGTGTGTATTAGAGCTTTGCTTTTTTCTTTTGACTAATCATTAAGTCCAAAAACAGTCAGAAACAGGACATAATTTTCAATCTTTTAAAAATGTTGCCATTCATTTCAGAACACAACATTGAAAACTATTTTCTCTCTGTCATAAACGACTAACAAGCAATGTGCAGGACCGATTCAGTTAGTTAAAATTCAAAAGCTCACTATAATAATTTTCAATTCTATTTTTGAAAATAGTGTAGAGAAAAATTTGTGCTTTAGAATTATGTAAATAAAGAGTACCTCTTCGAAGACTTAAATAAGTTATTACCCTAGTCATTTGATTTTATCATCTTCTTTTTCTTTTCTTTCTTTCTTTTTTTTTAAACATAAGGCTCACTTTGAACAGCTAAATGGACTACATTAATGCTACTATTCAACATGAATGTTTCCAAGTTGCAATGAAATGGATAAAGGTCTTTGGGGATGAATTTATCTGCTAAATCCTTGTGGTTGCCCTCCTATCTTGGATGATGACCCAAAAGAATGTCAACAGCTCATTTTCCCAGAGAGCTGGAAGAAGTCTCTATGCAAGACATAATCTGCACATTCTCAAGAAACCATTTCAAACATTATATTTCACAAGCGGTTTTAAGTGATTTTCCTATCATCTCTAGTATCCTTATAGTACTTAAGATACGAGTACCTTTGAAATAAGGGCTAAACAAAGTTTACACATAAATTCTACATAAGGCATACACATTTTTAGATTTATTTTCAATATACATTTTAAAAACATGGTCATCTTATTATAATAATATACAGCATTAAGTTAGATAAATGTCTAAAGATTAGTATTTTAGTATTTTTTTCTTATTGTTAAAAAAGTATTTTTTAATAATAGTCATTACAGTGCTTAGAATCAAACCTTATGAGTAGTACTTATAGATTTTCTTAATTTGTAGTTATTAAAATCCAGGGAAAGCTAAAGATCAACGATGAGTGAAATATGTAGTATATCTGTAACCTGGTAAATTTTTAAAAGAGAATAGATTATTTTTTTATGAAGTCTCTGACATAGTAGCATTTGGTTATATCATATTTATTTCCTTTGTACAGTAACAAACCACTAAACTAAGCAGCATGTTGTCATAGGGGTATAGTTTTTATATATTAACTATTCATATTACATTAGATCATATAATTAAAATGATGCAACTTTTCCTTATTTCTATTTTAAGCTCTAATTTTCACCATTTCAGGCTTTGTTAGGTCTTCTGCAATTTACAGGTACATTCTTAAAAATATATATATATAAACCAAAATAAAACTAAACTTCTCTGTATAAATTTGTGGCCATGGTGTGAGCCTAATTATGTATTACTAGAACATTAAACTTGAATACCTTAAGGCTTAATATTTAAATGTATCCCAACATTGAGCTGTTCTACTGGTAGCTGTAAAGCTATTAAAAAATGCTGTTACTATAGTAATAATGACTGAATTAGTTCTATACTTTGCAATATGAGTATAGCTGCAAAATCATTTATCTACTTCACTGCATTCTCCTACCAAAGTTTCTTGAAAAAAATCATTTGGACTAGCTATATCAAATTAAAGAGCAGTCAGGAGTGTCTAAGTCCAGCTTTAAAACAAACATCTTAACAATTACTTAGCCATATGGAAAATAGGGTATGTCTCTCCTGAAACTATTTTAAAAATATATTTACTATCTTGAATTTAAACTTCATTAGAAATCATCTCTGACTTGCAATGCCAAGATTGCTAAAATATCATTCTGCTAAATAACCATGAAAAGACATGGGAAAAGCAAGTCTTTTTAAAGCTGCCAATTAACAGTTTTCTATATTTTAAAGCACATTACATTTGTATTTATAACAACTTCAAAATCCAAAAAACAAAGTGAAGTTAAAGCATTATGAGTAAACAAATTGTAGTTGTATAGTGAGATATAGCTACACATGCTAATATACCTTTTTTTACATCATACCAAATTTGAAGCTTCTTCACAAGTGCTCACATTGTACTTGTGTTTGGGATCCTATGACTTAAAGGCCAGATGCTTTTCACAAATGACCAACAATTGAAGAATAAATTAATGATTGATTTTTTTAAGCTTTGATGGAATTAAGCATACTCCTTTTCTCAATGTGCCTATGTGAATGTTTGCCTGTTAAACTTTTTTTTTTTTTGACAAGTGAGGCCACCCGGCAGAAAACAACTGATGCAAAACCCAGGAGTAATCCCTCTGTTTAGTCCAACACTATGGTTAGCCTTAACACTGCCTCTATTATCCAATGGATTTAGAGAAACTTTCATTTATTTGTTGGCCTTAGTTTTCAATTCGGTTGCCCTCTTGAAGGAAACCTAGACTTACCCTTATGTAAATACATTTGCTTACTGGTACAAAGAAATAGAATTTTTATTATCCTACTAAGCTAAATAGGAACTATGCACATAGATAGTATAAAAAATATGTGAAAAGAATCAAGACATAGGTGGACAATCTTACTAAGACTTTAAAGCACATTATAATAAACCTATAATGTTCATAGTACAAGAATAATGTAACTATTTCCAATGGAATTTTAACAATATACAGCCATCTATTTTAAAAACCTGAAACCACTGTAACCTGATAAATGTATCCCATTATCACAAAATCAGTGCAAATTGAGTAATGTATCAGTTTTTCTATAAGGATCTTTTAAAATATATTTTTATTATCTAAAATATTTTACACTCTCTAATGTTCATAGCCTAAAATACAAAATGTTTACTCTATGTGAGATGAATCAAGTAGAATATACATTTTTAGTTTATATAGGGGGTTTAAATTAGGGATTTATTTAGCTGTGTATACACTATAGCAAATAGTCTAATATAATTCTAAAAATACATTTAAAAACTGATATTGTTTTTCTTGAAATATTTATTCACTTTTTAAAAATAAACTGTATATCAAACAGCATAGTCTAGGAGAAGGAAAATATACTGGACTGGAGTCAGAAAATTACAGCTCTGTGCCAGCCTCTTTTCTGGCCTCTGTTTTCATCAGCAACATAAAAGGTCTCGCTTAGATGATCTCTAAGACTTCACATTATCAAACATTTATAACAATGTTTTACTAATTATACAAAACAAACTGTCATAATATTATAAGTTAATAATTGGAATTTATTTAAAAATTGTTTCTTAGAGCCTTCCTTGCTCCACAAACACTTTAAAAAGTAAATAAAATATTACAAATTGGCCTATAGATGGATATATTGCATAAGACCAACATTCAATAATAGAATTTCACAGTAAAGTCTCAAGTTACAAAAAAATTAATCATATAATAATTAATCTTAAAATTCTTTGAGTTACTTTCTCTTAGCTGTTGTTCCTGGTTAATGAAATCAGCACTGATACCCAGCAAAACATATCACCAAGAACAGGGGTGCCTACACTTTTTCAGCTTGTGAGCTACTTATAAGATGACCAAGTCAAAATGATCTACCTACAATAAAAATGCAAAACATAAATTTATTTCTTCTATATTATATTATTTAAGTTACTATTATTACTATTTAATATTGTGTATTCTTCTTTCACCTTTCTCCTTCTCAGCTCTCTTTTCGGAGGAAAGTGAATGTCATAGTTGTTATAAACAGTCCGAAAAAGCCGCTCCACATTTCCCTTCTTTGGAATAGCAATGGCATACAGACAGATGAGGCAAATGCACTTAGAATACGACATAGTGAAAAAAATCCCCTCCCATTCTGTATGAAAGTGGTAGGTTTTAGGTTTCTTACTCGGACCAGCTATGGCACTCATTTTTATACCCTTTGTTGTATTTAGTTTAAATAAATTGAAGGCTAACTACGCAGCAATGTAACTGAACAAGTTAGCACGTTTAACGCGCATGCGTAGGGTGTCAAAAGTTCAGACGTCAGATTGGCTACCCTGTATGCCAATTAAAAGACAAATGTCTTTTTAATGTCATGCGATCTACCCACACTTCCTTTGCGACTGACCAGTAGATTGCGATCGATGTATTGAGCACCCCTGACCAAGAATGATGTGCCGCTTACACCTTAACTTAAAGAGGGTAGAATGATCAGTATCACCACACCTCACTCCTTTCATTTTCCTTCTTTAGTTTTCCCTTAAAACAATGACAACAGTTTATGGAAATATTCAGCTAAGAAAAGTTTCACTCAGACTCAGACATCCATCAGATGTTCATTCAGGACTTTATAACCTCACCAAGAAAGTTAAAAGGGAAAATGATAATATTCTACTACCCAGAATAGAAACTGAGGTCTTTAACTCAGAATGCACTTGGATTTCAGCGTATGTAGTATTAGGAATAAAAAAATAAATATGGATTTTAGGGTTCTATCTAGTCCTGTAAATTTCTTCTATAAATTTGATTTCCCTATTGGACTAAAGCACATCAATACAAAAACAAATGAGCTACCAAAGTGCCCTAATTAACAATTTTGCAAGTGAATACAGACAGCGTAACACTGCTGCCATTAAAGTCTACTCCATGGCATACCTGTTTCTGTTAACATTTCAATAGACCAATAAAATGACCTTTCCCCCTTCAAACTCAATTAAGTTATTTGAACTTCAAATGCCACCTTACCACGTATTTGTACTAACTAGATAGTCAAACTAAAATTTACTCAGAGGAAATATTTTTTTTTAGTTTTTAATGGTTTTAACAAGTCAGTACTATTTTTAAAATTAGCTCTCATAGAATTTCACATAATTTAAATATAGGGTATTATCTGAATATGCAACTGGTTAAACCAAATTAGTGCAGTCTAACCTTACATATTTTAATTTCTGATTTATTAACTTTAACAATTTTCCAATTCAGTTATAATTTTTAAAACTTAAACAAATAACATTTGTTTTTAGGCAAGGTGAAAACTAAAAAAGCAGAAAGCCAATTAAAACAAAATATACTCCCCCAGTATATAAGGAGAAATCTTTTCTCCCTTACAATTAAAAGAGAAAATGAAAGCAGTGATTTATTTAGTACTAAAATCTGTAAATTCCTAAGATCCC
>CM072998.1:173170225-173202725 GCA_037038555.1 Rhynchonycteris naso
CATTTTTATTTTAAGAGCAAATGCAAGGGACTTTAACATAGAAAATGTACATATATATCCAGTACCATAAATTGCAAGCTGCTACTATAAAAATTATATTAATTTTGAAGTCAGTCACTTAAAACTTTTAAAATTATTTTATTTTTAATGTATTTCAGAAATCAGATATTCATTAATAGCTGACCCTAGACTAAAACCTACTCTCTGTAGGCTGTAATGCTCAAGTTTCAGAATCTTGTAAAATAAAGATCAGCAAAAAGCTAGATGCTTTTTTTGAAGAGAAGCTTGTTTTTATCTCTTTGATTATTCCAAATAAGGATATTTTGCAGCCTGATTTTCATGCATACTACATTATGATGACCAGGACAAAGAAATAACATTAAGAGAAACATGAGCTTGCTGGGTCTCTTAATGGACCAAAAGGGTTGGCAAAGTACCTATTTTCATAAGTCAAATGAATATCTGTTATTTCTGAGTTACTAATTAAAAAATTAAAAAGAACAAACTGGTGATAAGAGGTTCCAGAGAATTAGTAATAAGACACTAGAAAAAGCAGAAGTTCATCTTTCAGAATATGAGAGATGAAGCAGAGATCATGTTATGTGGTATCAGGAAGTTGGGTTCCAGAGCCTCCGGACATGGTTTGACTCCTAGATCCACCACTTGAGAACTGTATAAACCGGACAAGTTATTTCCTTCTCTGAGCCTTAGTTTCTTCACTGAAAATGTGGTTATTAATAGTCCCAGTTATCTCCTAAGGCTACTGTGAAAAGGAAATGCTGCATTTAAAATATTTTCCATAGAGCCAGACATATAAGTATGCAATAAATATCAACAGTGTCACCTTTACAACTCAAAAATTTTATTTGTGGGACCAGTTCTCTAATTTAAAACTATGCTGTGCTCCTCAAATGATAAGGTAAAGAAACATTCTGAGGAAGGTACAGAAAAGTTATTCTCCCCCCCCCAAAGTATATTTAATATTTTAAATGGTCAGTTAGGTTTCTTGAAGTAGATAGCCTACAAAAAGCTGCTGAATTAGTATTTTTGGCCTAGGGACTTAAGGAAGTTATCATGATAATTTTTATCAATGCTTACAGGTTATAAAGTTGTAAGATGCAATTTTATTGTAATTTCCCACTCTTTATTATTTTATAGTCAAATTGTAAATAAAATATTGGCACTTTCTTTCTTAAAAAAACAAATCACTAGTTTAAGACACTACATTCTATAGTAATAAAGTTTGATAATCATCAAATGAAAACAGATTAGAAATAGAAAATAAATAGCATTCATTACAGTAACATTATTTGCAGCACTTGAGTAAAAGGGCCCATCAACATTTTTATTCTAAACTCCACTTTTTCAAGGGTTACAACATTGCTGCTAAAGACCCATTAATGCAGTACGTAATGCCAGCTTAGAATGCACATGTGTTTCTAATAAGTGTTCATTTCCCAAGAAAGTAACCACTACAAACTTTATGTGCTAGAAATGTAAAAATTCATCCTCTGCAACAATCACCAAACCCAAACTCAAAAACAACGTAATAACAAAAAAATTTAAAAGCTGATGAAAAAAAATTTTCTAGTATTTGCATAAGGATTTTACAGATCCCAAAGTGGAATGGCAGAAAACACACACACACATACAATAATGCTAGTTAGTATTCACACCATCACTGATTTAGGATTACTCAATTTCAGAAATAAAAATCCCTACAGCTGCTCAGTTTCTGCCACTGATGTTCTCCCAAAGAGATGCTGGGGTCTCTTAAACCCTTCCTCTTTCACTGCATTTCATCCCTGGAACATCCCCATCTTGTTGCTGAATAACTGAGGCTCTATCTTACATTCCTTTGCTCCTTTCTTGCTAGAGTCTTCTCCAAAATACCAGGAGAAATGCCCAGCATTGTAGGTCACTATCCAGATTCCACCTACCTCCTTCTCAGCATGCTAGAGAGCATCAATGTCCAAGGGGCTGGTGCTAAAAACTCCAGAGCTGTTCAAGCTCCAGAAACCAATGATGAAAATCTAGGACAACTTTTTGTATTATTTTATTTATTTATTTGTATTGATTTATTTGAGAGACAGAAAGGAAGGGAGAGAGATGATAAGCATAATCTCACACTTGCAGTGTTTTACTCGTTTAATGAATGCTTCTCATACGTGCCTTGACCAGGGGCTCTGATCAAGCCAGTAACCCGTTGCTTAAGCCAGTGACCTTGGGCTTCAAGCCAGCAAACTTTGGGCTCAAGCCAGGAACCATGGAATCATGTTGAGGATCCCATGCTCAAGCTGGACCATGCGCTCAAACCAGATGAGCCCATGCTCAAGCCAGCGATATCAGAGATTTGAACCTGGGATCACAGTGTCCCAGGTCAACGTTCTACCCACTGCGTCACCACTGGTCGGGATGGTTATATATTAAATAAATAGTTTTTCTAATAGGTTTGTTGGGGCTGTGGATGCTTTCACAGTGCTTCCTTTGGAAAATATATTCTCTAGTCCACAAATCACCTTCTAAATATATTTCAAACCCATTTAAAATTGAGTATCACAACCCATTTAAAATTGAGTATAGTTCTCAAAGTTAAATAGAGAATTATCATATGACCCAGCAATTCCAATTCTAGGTATATACCCAAAAGAACTAAAAACAGAGGCTCAAAAAGATGTTTGTACACAAATTTTGATAGTAGCCAGAAGGTAAAAATACAAGTATACCTCAATGGATAAATAAATAATTAAAATGTAGTATATTACACTGCTCACAAAAATTAGGGGATCAGGAAATTTGCAGATACTCCAGTATTTATAGCCTTTTGTATAGTGCACTTTCACCAATAAAATAAAAGTTGGTTTTGCATCTCATTTGTATAATCAACTTTCTTTGACTTGTTTGCTTTTCTGATGTTCCTGTTTAATAAAAAAATCAAATACTTTTTTTTATTGCTTCATATTCATTTTGAAATATCCCCTAATTTTTGTGAGCAGTATATTTAACCATAAAAAGGAATAAATGGTACATGAGGAGGGGAGGCAGAGAGGTCCACCCAGCAAGCCCAGTAGGGGGCAATACTCTGCCCATCTGGGCATAGCTCTGTTGCTCAGTAACTGAGCTCTTCTTAGTGCTTGAGGCAGAGGCCGTGAGGTCATCCTCAGTGCCTGGGGCCAATTTGCTCCAACTGAGCCATGGCTACAGGAGGGGATGAAGAAAGAGAAAAAGAGAGAGAGAGAGAGAAGCAAGAAGATGAGGAGGGATGGAGAAGTACATGAGTGCTTCTCCTGTGTGCCTGGACTGGCAAGCGAACCAATGACATCCACACACCAGGCCAATGCTCTACCACTGAGCCAAGGTACATGTTATAACATGAATGAATCTCAAAAATATGTTAAGTGAAAGAAGCAAGATATAAAAGGACAAGTACTGTTAGATTCTACTTATGAGTTTCTGTTTAGGGTGATAAACTCTGGAAATAGTGGTGGTGAGTATATAACAGTATGAATATACTAAATGCTACTGAATTGTATGTTTTAATTTATGATATGTGAACTTAAAATCAATAAAATATTGTGTATAGTCAGCCTATAAAGTATATTTGTTCTGTAAAGAAAATATGGTGGCAAAGAGGAATGACTCAAGAGCTAGAAAACTTAAAAACTCGGGTTCAAGCCCTAATTTAACCATTACTAATTAGTCCGTCTTAAATGAGTCAGTTTCCCCATCTGAGCTTTAGTTTATGTAAAGACTATGGATACCATTGGCTCTATTTAATTCTAAGATCAAGATTCAGAAAGTACACTGAAAACTCTAACATATCAAAGAAACGATACTAAATACCATAATGAATGAAAAGTTGGAACTATTAGAACCCCCCAAAAGAATAAATATATACTTTCCCATTCTAATATCTTATTTCTTACTTCAGTTATTAGGTAGGCTTTAGACACATCTTAGGAAACCATTATTTGGGCTGAAGGAGGTTCAAGACAGCGTAGGGTGATTCTTGGAGCTTATTAAGTTGAAGAACCAAGTCAATTTTAGCCTGAATCTGCAGTAGGAAACTCAAGTATAGATCACCTTCTCTTCTGCACAGTAAGGAATACAAAGCCCTGAAAGGATGTTAGTATCAATCTGTACTCCACACCTTTCAGATGATAAATGATCTGTAGTTGGAATTGAGCCATTTCAAAGCATCACTGGTAATATGTGTAATGGGAAGGAGAACATGAGTCTCTTTGGTTGAAATTCTCAATAAATCAGGCCTCAAGTATGAATAAAGAGAATGAAACAGAATTTCTAGCTTTTTCTCTAGTGGCACAAGGGTTCTTGTATAGTAACATTTGTTTTATCCAATACAAAAAGAAAAGGTGCTCATATAGTAACATCTATTTTATCCAATACAAAAAGAAAAGGTGGTTCTTAAAAGAATTTTAAAAATTTAGTCTCCTTAAAATATTTAATGGCCATTTTAAAATGTATTACAGAAATTGTACTTCCTAGTTACTTTTTTTTTGGGGGGGGGGTGAAAGAGAGACAGAGAGAGGGACAGATAGGAAGAGAGAGAAAAAGAATCAATTCTTCATTGCAGCTCCTTAGTTGTTCATTGTTTGCTTTCTCATATGTGCCTTGATTGGGGGGCTACAGCAGAGCCAGTGACCCCTTGCTCAAGCCAGTGACCTTGGGCTCAAGTCAGCAACCTTTTGAGCTCAAGCCAGCAACCATGGGATTGTATCTATGATCCCATGCTCAAGCCAGCGACCCCACGCTCAAAATGGTGAGCGTGCACTCAAACTGGTGAGCATGCTCTCAAGCCAGAGACCATGGGGTTTTGAACCTGGGGTTTTCCTCTGCATCCCAGTCCAATGCTCTATCCACTGTGCACTGCCTGGTCAAACCCTAGTTTACATTTTTAATTAGTTAACGTAACCAATATTTTCAAAGTCCCTTAGAAATAAAAAAAATATGCAAATATGAAACAATACATTGGTTTAAGGATATCTGTTGAATCCAAATAAATGTATGTATAGGATTGAGCATACAGGTAACGTGTTAGGCCAATGATAAACGTGTTCTAGGTATCTGGTGTAGAAGGAAGGATCCTGTATGACAGGCTTCTGGTGACTGAAATTCTAGTCCAAGGTTGGCCATTTACTGATCTATGACTTTGAGCTTTTCCTGAGCCTCTGTCTCCTCCGTACAATGAAAGGGTTAGGTAAAATTTTCAAACATTTTTTAAAGTTTCTTTAGGTTTTAAATTTTAAGCAGTAGAACCTTTTCTTTAATGAACTCTTCCAAGAAGCCCGCTATTTCAAATAAATAAACTCAGAGCTATTCTGTTTAAAATAAGATGAGAAATCTAGACACCTGTTTGCTTTCTGCTCCCTTATAGTCCTGGCAGTGCTCAGGTGCCTCAGAAGAAGCTTCAGGGCTTCACAGAACATAGTTTGAAACCCAATGGGCCAGATAATGCCAAAAGTCTTTCTAATTTAGGTATTTTAGATATTTTTCAAATGTCCCATATATAGATATGTATACTCACACCTTTTTTCTTTTGAGAAGTTCTTTAATTATATTCTTGGGAAATGAAGAAAACTTTCAGGAAAGCTTTCCAATCCTAATCTATTACTAATTTACTAATCTAATTTACTATTTTATTAATCTATTTTAACACTGCCATAAAATTAATTAATTTGATTAAAGAAATAGATATTCTACTTTTATATTTCAATGTTTTCTTTAATATAATTTACTATAATTTGGTGTAATTTGAATTTATTTCTCATTTCTACCCCTTTTGTGGGAGCAACATTTGAGAGAAATATGTGTGTGTGTGTGTGTGTGTAAACACACATACTGTTTTTTTTTTTTCTCAATAGCTTATTGTGCATTTAGAGCTATTCAATCACTATTGGCAATCGGTATTAAATGCCAATCTACCCTCTGGTTAGGGGTTAACTTGCTGCTCTAACCTATTTTCACAAACCTTCCTATATACATTAATCCTTTCAAATGCAACTGTGATAGAAAGTATTACAGACTTTTAAAAACCTGTTCTCTTGAAAAAAAAATTTGTGGAGCATCAGTAACCAGATAGTATTCTCAAATTTCAGTGATCTAGTCCACAGAGCCTTCTCCTATGCACAGTGCTCTGTTTCATGCAGTACATGGCTTTAGCTGGCCAAATCTTTTTTTTTTTTCCCCAATGAATCAGTAGAACAGTGAAGATCTCACTTTTTTTTTTAAAGCAGTGGCATATCAATGAGGCACAGATGTGTATTCCAACTCTGCATGGATGAGCACACTGTTCAATAGTGCTGGCTCACACGGTATCAGGGCGAGTTATCACTTCCCATGAAGGCACTCTTATCACCAGGGCCCAGAGAGGTGGCTGCAAATCTCAGCCTTTTTATTTTCAAGGCAGTTCTGCTGAACATTCAGGCTTCAAAGATTCACACTTCCAAAACTCTATAAGAGTTTGTGAACGCTCAATTTGCCAAAACTGTTTACAGTGTAATTGGGCACCGTACCTGTGTCCATGAGATAGCGAAGGCGCTTCTCCACCAGCGCGGCACGGGTGTCAATTTGCTTCTGCTCATTCTCTAGTGCTGCCAATTCTCCTACAACATACTGACTGGTGTCTTTGAATCCTTTCTGTTAACGAGAACAAACAGGAAGAAAAAAAAAATCACTTGTAAGTTGCATTTTTCCTTTCTACAAACACTTAGTAAAGCACTTACCTAGAGACCAAATTTACCCTTAGTGTCACCCTTAGTACCAAAAAGCAACGCCCTGGGATTCAAAGCATTTTCATATGTATTTCATTTCATATTATATATAGCAAAACTTTTATGAATAGAGAAAATATCAACCATTTAGTAATATAATTTCACAGCCAGATTTGCCAGATTTATGAAGTTTACACTAAGAAAAAAAAATCCTTATAGTTGAGTCAGAGTTATTTAAGCATGGACAAGGAAAGAAGACAATTTTCTCCCTGGTGACTGTCAAAACAAACACCAATGACACCTTTAATTCAAAATCGTAATATACAAAACTGACTTTTCCTAGAGAATTGTTTCTTAAAGTAGCTATACTGAAAACTCAAATTTGTTCTTACAAAAAATATAAAATTAAAGAGACATTCTTGTTTTCATAGTGGCTATACTATTTAAAATGCTTTTAAAAATGATAAAAGAGAAGTTTCTAATATCTTCCCTCCAGCTGGCTCTTATACTTTAACATGTCATTCCGTTGATGTATTACTAAGTATTGTAGCTGTGAATTCTAACTTGACAGGTGGTTTCAAACCTTGCTATATAGGATCTAATGCAACTAGTACACTGATTTGGTTAATTTTCCATTTAACCAAATTTAGATTTCACCTTGAAATTTTATGCTTTACAATCATCAATGTTAAAAAAAATTATTCTTAGAAGTATCATTTGAAGTAGTTCTATTATATAGTGCCAGTAGTCTAAATTCTTATTTTCATATTATAAATTTAAATCATTAGGGAGCAGGGTTATTATCTATGGGATAGTTATAAATGGCTTAATTATAGCTCCCTCTGGAATACCTGTTTACCCTGTGACATTTCTAGGGCTATGTTTCCTAAATAGCTGATAAATACTGAAGAACTGAGTGATTACTCTCATCACCACCACCACTACCAGCACTAATAACATTATTTATTCAGAGAAATAAATGTGAACAATCCTCTGCTGGTAAATCCCTTCCCTACCTAGAAGCATATTAATATCTAAGAAGCCATGAGGAATTATCTTTCAGTACTCCTTAAACAAAAAACAAAAATCAAGAAGTATGTTCTTTATGAGTATATTTTGAATTCTCATCTCTAGCCATATGTATAACTTACATAGCTTTAGAACTAGTAAATAATTGGTACTAACATGTTAACTCAATTTATAGCCGTTTGTTGATAAATTGAGTATGGTAGCTGACAAACTTAAAACTGAAATGCTTTAAGAAATTATAAAACTGGCAATTTCTCAGGATAGTGTAATCAAATGTTACTGCATTTTTTAAAGATTCATACAAATATTATTCTATCTCAGTATGAAATATAACAGAAGAAACGCTAACAGTAACTTTGAAATCTGGAATAATCTGATGAATGGTTTTTGTACCTATTTGCCAGAAAGCAAAGCATTTTCAAAAAGAATTTTTCCCACTCCCATCCAGAGGATCAAAACCACCACAGTGGCTTGCATAGACAATAAAAGAACAAAGATATAAGAAAGCAGAAGTGATAAAGTGGTGGTAAGCAACACATAAAACTTCACCGCTTTTGCAGATTAACTCAGTTAAAAACAGTAGCAAAGTTTATAATCAGATTTCTTTAGTGTGAGTATATAGTATCCTCACTTACTCTGTAACTTAAAAATTATACAGAGTATCTCATCAGAATATTCCAGTGAGCTATTCTATGTATTGGGGTCTTAGTACAACAGCTTAAAAATGAGAAGTTTTTTGGGCCCTAAAATGTGGTTTGTAACTTGGGGTGAACTTACAACTATATTAAAATCCAACGAAGATTATTTTAACAGTAGCAATGAAAATATTTACATCAACTGTAGGTAATAAAAAAGTAGCACCATTAAAGACAGCTATGCTTCCAGACAAAAATTCAAGTTAAAACTTGTTCTTCCTGCTTCTGTCCCCCAGCTGTCCATCAAAAGCAGCTTTCTCCCTGCGGTCTATCAAATATTTCCCTCACAAATCAATTTTACACATGATCAGCCCATACCCCTACTGAGCTGAACCTCCCCGTTAATTAAGTGAAGAAATTACCATATATATTATATTAATGCAAACATCATTCAGCTAGTAATTCACGGCTGATCTGGATAATGGAAAGGTTGAACACCCATTAACCCAAGCCAACAAAATGGGTTGGCTGAGAAATTCTAGCAGGTCTCATGTGACTTTTCCCTCTAACTGCAGCTCTGTGGTATCTGCTATTGTAATAATTAAAATCCTCCCGGTAGATCAATACTGGAATCTCTTTATGGGAAGTGCCCTGATGGAAATGTCTCAAGGAAGCTGGGGCTGTGGAACTCTGAAAAATTCATTTTTTTTATCTGTCAATTATCACCACACTGCAGACTAATTCAACAGTGCACCCCTCTCACTCTGCTTTGAATGCTCTGAAGATTGACATCTTAAAAAACCTAACATCTCATTTTAACAAATAAAGGCACTATTTCCACATACAGTTTGGAATTATCAGCAATCATGAAACCACACAAAAAATTAATATACATTAAGCACTTCATCTTCTGATGGCTTCCTCTGAGTTTCAGTTATCGCTGCCTTCTCCTCATTTCCTTTCTTTGTATCTTCTTGTATTGATCTCTGCCTTTTCATATCTTAAAAAAAAAAAAAGACATGTAAAATTATTATAAAGCTTGATATTTGTGTATTGAAATGTGAATTTATATTATCAGCTTTATAATATACATACACAGTTAAATACTGTTAAATTATAAGGTAGGAAAACATCTTAAGAAGTGTATACCTACCTGGTCTAGTCTCAACATATTGACTGAAAGACTGAAGTTGAGTTTTTCTGACTGTAGAATCCTTGCTGAACACAACAGGATTTCTAAATCGTTCTGTAGCTTTTTGTAATCGCTCAGTCCGGAGATCTTCTGTGCCACTCTAAAATTAAAACAAACATGGTAACAGTCCTGATACTATAAACATGAAATTACACATCAGTAAAACAAATTTTACTAATTTAAGATAATGCCAATTTAGAAACTATTTGAAAAAAAAAAGGATTTTAAAGAGCTCTTAAATACCTCAACTGCAAGTTCTGTTACCTGTAACCAAAAACTATGGGAGCCGTGGTTTAAATGAAGAATCACTCTTGCTAACTTTGGTTCATCAAATACTGTGAACCTCTGTGTTTTCTCCAGATGATATGTATCATTTAAAAGCTATGTTGCCTCTGTCTGTTCCCCC
This sequence comes from Rhynchonycteris naso, assembly GCA_037038555.1. NCBI lineage: Eukaryota > Metazoa > Chordata > Mammalia > Chiroptera > Emballonuridae > Rhynchonycteris > Rhynchonycteris naso. Next base: position 173,180,219 of record CM072998.1, read on the forward strand.
CTATTATCTGCCCCATAGGTTAGTACAGCCCCATACACTTGTATGACAAGAACTAGTTTCTAATTTTATGCCCATTGAGATAAACTACTAATGCTGGATGAAGGTTAAAAGGTAGGATTATAATACTACCCCACTGAACTGCATTTCATCAGCTATAACTTTCCAAAGCCAGATTTGTAAGTAAGCCCTTTACAGCTAAGGAAACAAAAATTATCTTTTCTAGAGCTTCCTATGTTAATACTGGTAACAAATTCAAATGTTTCTATCAACAAGAAATATCCCAGAAGACTGAACCACTGCAGTGTGTGGAAGCCGCAGATACCGAGCTGCTGTGTACCAAACAAATATTTCATTTTATACCTAATCTTTTATTATTTTTATTAAGTGTTTTGAAAGTAAATAGGGAAAGGCTAAGATGCATGACTAATAGCTAAGCCTGCTGAATGCTGAAACTGGTTATCAAAAGCAACCAAGACTTTGCCCTTCCTCTGCATTGAGACAATCAGTAATGAGGGAGTCCTCCAATGGCCTATTCTCTAGCCTCAAGGAGGCCTGGGATACAGAATCCTCAAGGGAAGGTAACAGTTTATCCTTTTCCACAAACACAGAATGCCTCATTTATAAACGTGTAAACTGCATTTTATTAAAAAAAATATAAAACCCCAAATCAATGCTGAAAGCTTCAAGAGAACAGATGGACTCTATATGTTCTTTATAAGCACCATTTAAAAAATCTTAACTAAAAGGATCCATACAAAGACAAGCTATTTTAAGCACATCTTTTGTTGGAATAACTTTAAAAATTACAACAATAGCTTTTTTGGAAAGCAAGACCAATTTAATCTACTTAATTAATTAAAACTTAAGAATGAAAATACCTCTATTTATTTTTAAAAGTTATATATTTATTAGTATCATGCTTATAGTATGCTAGTATGTAGCTAGAATAGAAACTATTTTGGCTTTCATTTGTTTGTTTGTTTAGAAAAGTGTGCATTCTGCTGTTACCATAATAACTGCCCAAAAGTCTACATCTCAAGTCTTTACCAAAATAAACAAACTAAATTTTTTGAGGCCTGGCAGCATGCTAAAATATCGGTGCGATTAGCCAGCAAATCCCATTTTAAGAAACCTTTTTATGACTGGGGACTTCTGCCACTTTACAAATGTATTCCTCTAAACCCACTAATTCAGTTAGCCTTTTCAATCCATTGTATTATTCTTAGGCCAGCTTCATTCTGCATTAAATCCACTGCAGAAAGCTAAATTGAATGCAAAAAATCAGACCTGATCCAGGCTTCCTTTTGTTCAAAGATAGAGACCAAAAGTCTTCTGGTTCTGCCACACACTTTCATCACCAACTTATAGAAACCGAAAGTATAAGGAAAAAGCAATGAAAGTCATTGTTTTGGGACTTCAAAGCATCTCTGTGTTAGGGGAAGGAAATCCTTTCAGTCAGCAGGGCAGTCCCCATAGTCCGCAGGTGGGTGAAAAGTTATACAGGACTGGAAGTACCCTAAAGCTAGAAAAATATTAATGATACAGTGCAAGGAAGGGAGGGTAGGCTTGAATGGGGATAATATAAATGGGTCAAATAATAATAATAATAACCATAATTACAAAATGTGGCATTTTGGCTAAAAATCTTTTAAAAAGGTAAAATTCGTATGGACACAAAACACATGCAATTCATAACAATTTATATTTTATCACATACCATCTTCAGGTATTAATTAACATTACTTTTAGTTTATCTCAACAGTGCAAAGGTTGAGGATGATAGAAAAATATGCCAGAATTCATTTAGCAAAATTCTTCTTAGAAAAATATAACTACATACAGAAGTCAGGAATAGTTTCTACTTTTACCAACATATCAACTTAAAATAGTAGTTTCTCTGAAAAAAAGTAGATGAATGCTGATTACTATATTGATATTTAATTTATTGGCTATTTAACAAGAAGTTTTATATTGTAATCTTACTGTGAAGGATTTGGTAAGAAACTGATTATAGGATTATAAAGTGCTGGTAGAAATGAGAATACACAAATACCAATTCAAGTATTTTAAAAAGTAAGATTTACCTTGATGTCTTGCTCTGAGCTCTCCGTTATAGCTTTCTGAGAAGTACTGGACAGTGAATTTACCACATGTGGTTGAACTTCTAGAAGCTTCTTCAGCTTCAAGTCCACTAATTTGGTGTTTTGTTCTGTTAAATATGCAAACAAATTGAATAACTGAGCCAAATCCATTTAGATGTATAGACTATTATTTTAGGGATCATCATAAAAATATTACTATGTTAAAAAAAAGCCAAGGATATTAGGGTTGTGTAATAACACATCAGTCCAGACATATGCAGAACTCTATATGTACTATATATATATAACTATAGTATAATTGAGTAGTCACTACATATATTGACTATATTCTTTTTTTATGTATAATTGATAAAAAGAATTGTATAAGTTTAAGGTGTACAATGTGTTGATTTGATACATTTATATAGCGCAATATGATTACCACTGCGGCATTAGTAAATTCCACTATCACAACATATAATTATCATTTCCTTTTTATGGTGGAAACAATTAAGATTTAGTCTCTTAGCATGTATTGTTAGTGTATGTACTTACACCCCCAAATCAGTCCCTTTAAAGAATAGTCATTATACCTAAAGACCATTTAGTTATACTACAGTTAATAGTAGCTATGCTTACCTGAAAACTTAAGCTTGTTCTTGATGTACATATCTATATGAGTAACTACATAGGTTATATATAATAAAACAAGCTATTATAAAGTAGACATTTTTAGAAGGTGACAAACTTGATTCTAAATTATATTTTAGAGTTTCAATTCTCTTAGTATATTAAATTTATACATATATTATTAAATAAGTTTAACAGGATCTCAGACAGTCATGTACTCACTATTAGAATCCAATGTTTATCTGTGGATTCTAATAGTGCTGAAACAGGGTATATGTTTACAAATACCTTCTAATTAGAGGGCAAAAATACAATAAAGATGTTCAACATTTGGAATGTATTAAATACAGATAGAAATTTAAAATAAATAAAATATGGCTGTAACTTTTAAAATAAATAATTTCAAATTATTTTTAGCAAGCACATTAATTTTTAGTAATAAAATAGTCCAGAGACAAATGGAAACAAATAATTCTACTTAAATATATTAAAAGCAACTCTTTAATAATATGGTTGTAAAAGATATGGAATCCATTTGGTGAATATTTTTCATAAAGATTAATAAGTTTTCTAATTACAAGACTTCTAATAAATGCTACTATCATTACTTTCATGCAAATTGGTCAGTTTATATTGCCAGGCTTCTCTTTTAAACAATATCTGATGAACTATGGTCAAATCAAGATAAAGATTAAACAATTTATTATTAAAACATTATGACTTTTATATACATATTAAGAAAATTGGGGGGGAATAAAAGCAAGGATAAAAATCATAATGTATGCAACATGCTTCCAGATTCCAGTTTGCACTCCAATTTCTTATTGCCATGAAATAAAATATAGTGTGATTTGGAAAGCCCATCTTATGTACATGCCAACACTTACTGGCATTCTTGAGAGTTATAAACAATATATTAGCTAACTTCAAAACAGGAAAACTGAGATGGGTTTTCTTTTTTGGCATACATAAAGTAGGAAAAGAGTTTTTAAAAAGGCCCAGAGTCAAGACTATTAGGCCTAAAAGTAACCAAACTTGAAAGTATGCCACAAAGTTGCTATATCTAAAACTAGAAAATTCCCCTCACATTACTTAAGAAATAGATAATTTTTCCTGTCTTCATAACCTATTGTAAAATGAGAGAATATGCCTCACTTATGGTCACTGATTTTATACTCCCATAAATTGAATCTTAAGGCTTTCATTTTGCACTATGGATGTATCTTAGCAGTAATCGTTTCTGGTAAAGCCACTGGTGATGATTGTAAGAGGGTGGGTAAGCAGCAACAAAAATTTTTTCAAAAAGGAAAATCAAATTTATCCAAGTTCTATGATATTTTAAATAGAAAGAAATAAAAGATAGTCCTAATTTTGGGTTAAACATTTAAATTTTTTCCTTAAATATTAGCATTCCCCTATTCTTGCACAATTATAAATATAGGACCTCTACCTAGCAGGGTATAATTTAATACTGGACCATAAAGGAGCTACTGACAAAAGGGCATGGGTTTTATTGGGTGCTTCCTATGGTTAAAAAGACCCTGGGTGATGGTTTTCTGTAGAAATAACAGCATGATTTCAAATAGAGGAAGAAATGAAGCAGGTTAGCTTTTCAGGGGCATGTCAGTGCTAGGCAGAAGACTTGCTCTCACTCCCTCCCTTAGCTCTTTATAGAAAAAGATATATATTAAGGACTTTAGTCCCTTACTTTTAAGTATAAAAAGGTCACTAAATACTTTTCATTGCTATAATTCAATTCAATAAATATTTATGGAGCCCCTCTGCTATACAAAGCTTTGTATTGCTACTTGCTGCTGACTTATAAAGCAAATGCCCATGATACACTCTTCTATTAAATCACAAGAAAGTATCTTTACATTAAAAAAAAAAAACTTTGAAGATCAATTACCAATGTGACTGATATACCATTTATGAATATACGTAATTAATTCATAGCAGTCTATATAAGCAGTTTTCAAAGTGTCTTACTAAAATCAGTTAAGTATGTATAAATTAATTAGTAGCAATATTTAAAGCACAAAATTTGCAAATGATATTACAACTAAAACAATTCTTATGTAAATCATAAAATTTGATTTACATTTGAAGTATTTCATAGGTACTACACTATACCTTACATCACACCAAAATATTTAGGCGAAGAATGAAGCCAATTATTGAATGCCTACAAATTGTATCATATAATGTAAAATATAAAACTGAATCTTAGTAATAAGAGAACACAAACTACAATTTTCTATTCAAATTTTATTGCTATCTTTAAATCTATAACAAAATAATAACAAAATTGATAAAAGGTGAATTTAGCTAAATGATTTATGAAGACATAGATATAACAAAACTAAAAAAAGAACACCACCATTGATGAGATAATAAAAATATAATGATAAAGTTTGCCATGCAGCAGGACACAAAATATTTATAATTTGAAATTACCAGGAGTATCAAGGTCATTTTCTAAGTTAGTAAGTTCATCTCCACCTCCTACAACAAAGCCATCAGGAATCTCCTCGTTAGTATCTATCTCAATATTATCATTTTCATCTGTAGGAACATGTAGCAATAATGTTAGTATATTGTATATTATTTGTTTTATATTGTTTTTCCCAAACACTAAAGAAAAACCAGTATTTTAATGACTTATTCAAATTCAAGTCTGACACAGATCAGCAAGTTAAAAAATCAGTTAATTTAAGTCACTCTCTCACTATTGGATTAACATTTATATTTTATATTCATATGTCAAAGATGAATTGTTACACCAAAGCAGATGGCAAAGGTTTTGACTATTTGATACATGCTGTCTCTGAATCACTGAGCTCACTGAGTTCCTATATTTTAAAAAGTACTCTATCGGTGATCTCTAATAACAGCATACAAAAATAAAGTTGGTTTGATAACAATATCATTAAATAATTCCTATATTTCACATTTTTATCACTTATTAGATGTAAATATACAAAGAAACAATTTATTCTTTAAAAACTTGTATCTATATTTAAATCATTTGTATAAAGAAGAATGCTTTTGTGCTATGAAATGTTATAAAAACATTATTAATAAATTAAAAGACAAGATTGAGACTGGAATAGACAGTACCTTTATGTAAAAGAAAGTTCAGAAACAAAACAGTACACCTTGGAGGAGTTAAAACTGGATAAAACTGTTATTATTCCAAATTAAATGCATGGGAATGAGGAAGTCTTACACAATTTTTTTATACTTAGTAAAATGTTTTCGGTCACAACTAATTAATGGAATCTTTTTTACCATTAAAGATTTCTATTATATATTTTTCCCTTTCTAAATCCTACTGATAAAACTGGTTAAGTAATATTGATATTTATACATTTAAAAAGGCATAGCAGTAATTTGATTTGCATATTAGAGGTTAATCTTAAATTCTGCTGTTGATAGGCAGAGTAAAGTAACCTTTTGAAGAAATATCTATCTAGCCGTAGGAGTTGAAGAATATCCCTACTACTCTAAGCCTTTTTTTTTTTTTTTTTTGTATTTTTCGGAAGTGAGAAGCTGTGGGGGAGGCAGACGGACTCTTGCATGGGCCCAACAGGGATCCAACAGCATGCCCACCAGGGGGCGATGCTTGGCCCCTCTGGGGCATTGCTCTGCTGCAATTGGAGCCATTCTAGTGCCTGAGAAGAAGGTCATGGAGCCATCCTCAGCGCCTGGGCCAACTTTGCTCCAATGGAGCCTTGGCTGCGGGAGGGGAAGAGAGAGAGAGAGAAAAGGGAAGGAGAGGGAAAGGTGCAGAAGCAGATGGACGCTTCTCCTATGTGCCCTGGCCAGGAATCCAACCCGGGACTTTCTCACGCCAGGCCGACGCTCTACCACTGAACCAACCGGCCAGGGCCTCTACAGCTTATTTTTTAATAAGGTATTTTTTTTTAATTTTTATTTATTAATTTTAGAGAGGAGAGAGAGAGATAGAGAGAAAGAGAAGGGGGGAGTAGCAGGAAGCATCAACTCCCATATGTGCCTTGACCAGGCAGCCCAGGGTTTTGAACTGGCGACCTCAGCATTTCCAGGTCGACGCTTGATCCACTGCACCACCACAGGTCAGACCATACAGCTTTTTTTTTAATGGGCAACTTACATTTATCCTTTTCCCTGTATACCTTTGTGTTTGATTTTGGGTTTCACAAGTAAATAGTTACTACAAGCATTAATATTAATAATAATAGTTAACATTTATTGAGGAGTTCTCATGTACCATCTAAGCCATTTAAAAGAACACAACAAAGAAATAAAGATTGAGAAATGCCCCCCAAGGAAAACAGTGCTAAATGCTTTTAAGACACTTAGGCATTATACTTGGCTACATTATTTAAGTACAATCAGTTGAGAGATCTTTTCTAATCAACTTAGCACAACTATTTGACTACTTTCATAAAAGTTAGCGTCTTCATCTTCATTATCTTCAAAAATTCCTCTCTAAATAATTTTGTAAAAACATAAGTGAATCAATAAATATTTTCTGAATGCTAAATGATGGTTCAGAACACTTCCTCCTATTACTGTGCTGGTCTCAATAGTATTTAGAGGGCAGTACTTTGTTGCTGCCAACCAGCCTTTATTTATTATCACTGATTCCAAATTAATCTGGAATGAAAGCACAATGTTCAACCTTCATTTATTCAAGAAACTTTTACTGTATGCAGTATCTGCAATTTATAACACACTATCAGATGTGAAGGAGATACCAAATTGTACTCCACCTTAAATATATTCACATCCAAGTAAATATAATACTATATAGGACAGGTTCATGCTATGGAGTAAAAATTACATACAAACACAATTAAAAAGATGAAAAGATTATTTTTTGCCAACAGGACCAGGAATTGTTTTGTGAAAGCACTAACCTTTATATAGGTCTTAAGAAATATGCAAGATTTTAAAAACATTAAATGTAGGAGAGGTACTTTTTAAAAATTAACCTTTTTTGAACTGTGTTTCATGAAACAACCAAAACTCCTGCTGGTGTAGATAATAAATGGTATGATACATTTATTAAAAATAAAATAAAATAAAAAAAGTACAGTTGAGAGGAAGGCAGTACAGGCAGCAGGAAAGGGTAGGTTATATTCAAAGAATGTTATATAAAACAGTAATATAAGCACTGAAGCTTATGTCTTTTATAAAGTAGAGTAGCTTCAATACTATTTCTATAATATTCTTGCTTACAATCTGATATGCCTTCTTATGTGAAAGAAAAAGTAGACTAGAAACTGCACATGGATGTATTATCCATGTGACATCATCCTTCAAGCAAGATTGCTGACCTACATGTTGGAAGAAGTACAGAAAGGCTGGAGGCAGGAAATCCAGGTTGGGAACTGTCATAACCCCCAGGCAAGCAGTATGGAAAGCAGAGCTTAACCTAAAGAATTGGGAAGTCGATACGACATGACTTGAAAATTGACTGGATAGTAGTAGGTGGTTTAAGGAGGAATACTGAGGACAGGAAGGGTGAGGCACATGTCAATACTGACTCTCCAGCCTGAGTGACTAGAAAGATAGTATTGCTATGAAAAGGAACAGTTAAATCTAGTAATGTGGTAGGATATGGGTATTTGCAGGTTCTGGAAAATTGCACCTCCTTTCATTACCCACTTATATACAGTGTCGTGTTCCTGTTTGATGTTAAACAGATACCACCCATTTTATTTCCCAGTTAAATGAAATCTCTATCTACACTACCATTCACCAGTAATGCTGAGTGGGTTACTCAATGTTTATATATGTATTGCTAACCTTAGATAAAAGGATTATTATTTGGGAGAGCAAGAGTATAAATTGATCTCCTTTAAAGCTCAGATCTTCTTAAGAATGGATTTCCATTTTCTTTCCATTCACTGACTTCAGATTTACAATAAACCCTTGACTTCTTTACAACAGTTAATGTTACACATTTCTTAATACCTGAGGAAATACTCTAAATGCATTCTACCAGAATTAAAATGCAGGTATATCTCTGTGTGTTAAAGATACTACATATATATATATATATATATATATATATATATATATATATAGCTATACCTATCCTGATATTGATATCTTTATCTTTATGGCTAACCACTGAAAACCCACAGGTGAGCATGGCATAAAGTAAATTAGAGACCCATTAACAATGGAAGCTGATTTGTAAATATGGCACGTAGAATGTATGCAGGACAAAGTAAAAGGAGATTGGACATGCATTAGAATGAAACAATGCATTCCAGTTGACACTGCACAGCACTATCAGCAAAATGGGGATCCCAGTGGTGTGATTAACAGCACAGCAATAAGGACAGTCTCATAACACTTCTGTTTATACATAAATTGAATGGAAACCCAGGAGATCTGGTGACAGTAAAAAAAAGAATATTTGTATTGTTTAAAAAGAAACTAAGGGTATCATTAAAAACATATTCAGAAAAAAATTTCAGAAAAGAGTTTCTCATTTGTATCATGAATTTTAAATTCTCTAGTACCTATAAAATTCCTAACTCTTAAAGTTATCCTATAGAAATAAAAAATGTTTTTAAAAAACAATACAAATATATTATTAATAGAAGCTAAAAATAAAAATCACTGAAGGCCTATTAAAATTTTATTTTGGTTCAACAAAGTTAGATAAATCTATTTGCCATAACTGAAAAAAAAAGTAATACAGGCACACAAATTCTCATGGACAAAATAGAAAGAAAATATTTTCTTTATTCATTGAAATTTAAACCAAAGTACACTACTTTATCTAAATCAAAGGGAGGCAAAAATGTCAGTTTAAATGTTAATTGGCCTTAACTTAATACAAATCTAAGTGATAAGCTACAGAATAAATACATAAATAAAAATATACAAAATATAGATAATATAGCATATAGTATACAATAAATATGTTATATCATCTTAAAACAAGATAGATATCTCCTTGCAAGTGCCTATAGACTATTAACAAAAATTTAACATTTTGTCAAAATAAAACATGAACCCTCAAAGCAGAAATTCAGGCCATATTCTCTGACCACAGTATCACTTACCTAAAAATGAAAATACCAAATGTTGTCCTCAAACACCTGTTCTTTACCAAGAAAGAGCAATACAATAAAATGAACCCACAATTTCATTACATAGATTGAGAATTTTAAAAATGTGGTTGTTAAAGGTCTATTAACTTCAAAATGATGCAGAAAAAAACCATGTAGTATACCACAATATCACCTGATTCGCCCATAAGTCCGATAATTGTCAAAAGGAGGTCAAGTAAAAACTAAACAGTAGATCCTTGGACAGATGTGATTTATGTTATTTCAAAAGTATTAGGCACCTGGCCTGTGGTGGTGCGGTGGATAAAGCATCGACCTGGAATGCTGAGGTCACCGGTTCGAAACCCTGAGCTTGCCCGGTCAAGGCACATATGAGAAGCAACTACTATGAGTTGATGCTTCCTGCTTCTCCTTTCTTTCCTTCTGTCTCTCCCTCTCTTTCCTCTCTCTAAAAATCAATAAATTAAAAAAAAAAGTATTAGGCTACTTCTGGTTGCAATGGGATGCAAGTGGGTTGCTTGAATCCATGGCTATTCACGACCTAAAATGCCTTGTACGTATTTTCTGTGGATGCCGTGAAGGTAAAGACACCTTGCCTTAAACTTCAGTTTCCTTTCTTCATAGAGCCTGGTTGCTGCTTGAGAATGGTGCAGTCAATGATTCTGAGTAACAGTTATGTTCAACACATTCCTCAGGCTATGCCTGCAGTTTATTATTTCAGCTCTTGACTACTCCCCTCATCTTTTTTTTTTTGCTTTGGACCATTGCTTCCAAACTCTTCCTACCCTAATCCTCCATCTAGGTTGGTCCCAACTTACTTTCTTTGCTCTTTTAACACTATTTCTTATTTAGGACTGATGATTCCCACCAGACATAGGAAGAGTAAATACTAATTTGTTAATTCTTTCTCCTGACTTAACCCCATAGGATCATTTTCACTTAGGAATTAGACTCTTCTAAATCCAAATAAATTTTAATTTGCTATGCAAGGGTTAGCAAACTATAGTATATGGGTAAAATCCAGCCCACCACTTTTCTGGGGTTAATAGCCATACCCATTAATTTACATATTGTACAAGGCTGCTTTCTGACTATAAGGGCAGAGTTGAATAGTTAAGACAGAGACCATATTGTATGCAAAGGCTAAAGTATTTACTCTGGCCCTTTCAGGAAGTTTGCTGAATCCTGTCTTAGTACAGTGGCTGGCAATGCTAATGGATAAATGTGTCTTTATATAAACAGTTGAACTTCTGAAAGGAAATTTACCCTCTCCTCTGTCCTAAAGGTCTGTTACCCCAACTCTCGGCCCTAATAACTTCAGCTTAGACCTTGAGGACAGACCAGACCCAGTCTGATCCATATGCCTTTGTATACACAGGCCAATATGCACCTGGGAGGTCAGGAATAGGCCTGCTCTACTTGTTCGAGGCTCACGTATCACATGAACCTACCATCTGATATGCGGCTGCTTTCAACATCCACAGTATGGTGTGTCCTATGGAAAAAATGGATCCTGATCACACAGAGTCTGGATTTCTCAAGCAAGTTCTTATAAGTCACCTGTTCAACCTTGTCCTATCTTCATTTCACCTGGCTCTCCCTGTTCTAGTCTGTACTTCTTTGTTAGCTCTGTAGATCCAATCCTCACTTGTTCTTTATTTACTTTGTTGACTGTTAAATGATGCCAAAATACTTTCCTTAGTTACCAGTAGGGAAGATAGCCATTTCGGGAGTTATAACACTGATGACGTCTCTCTACTTAGTCATGTCCTGACTTAGCCTCACTTGGGGTTAGATTATAGAGATGAGACCAATTACGTAGTTGACCCATCCCACACCATCAATCAAAATCTTTAATTTATAGCCTTCCCAGAGTTTACAACTCATTTAACATTGTTACTTGCTCACTGCTGGGGAAAAATTTTAAAAGAGACACTGGATGCGTCTCTATGCTAGTAATACAGTTCTATGATGCTATGAGTAGGTAGGATTGAGTAGCTTTAGAATAGTCTATCTGAGGGAACAAGAATATCAGTGTTTTTTCTATCATTCTGAGATATAAAGAAGCAAAAAATTTTTAAGACACTTAAAATACCTGGAATTTTTATAACATCAAAGAAACATCTTATTATTAACAATAAATAAAAGCAAATTATAGCATTATGCAAATATAGCTATGAGTAGTTACTGATGTTATTGTAAAACTTTAGTAGAGAGTATAGAAATTGCAATAAAGATTCTGAATGACAGGAGCTGAAAAGATTAAGAATTCAACTAAGATGCAAACATTCTGAGAAAACCAGAGGGACAGATACACAGTTGTTTGGGAAAGCAGCTTTCAAATTTATGGGATCAAAGGTTATATGCTATAGTCACCAACTGGAATTCTCTTCAACAGTAAGCTTCTAATGTAAGGAATTCATTAGAAATAACAGCAGTACATTTCAGTTTACTTTGAAGAAATGTATCATTGACCTAGAAATAGCTTACCTTAAAAATATTGTAGAAAAAAATGATAGCTTACCTTTGTTTTCATTCTAAGATCTTATTTATGAGTCCTCACTTGCCTATTCTTTACAGTTATCTTAGCATTCTAAAACTAACTCAGGACAAGTATCTGACATGTTTTGGTAGCTAAACAGGTTATACATCCTTAAAAAAACAAAACAAAACAACCCACAGGCCTCTTAAATATACTACTCTTAAATAAAAATCTAGGAAGTTCCAAGTTAAAGATGCCCAAATTGAGCACTGAGGGTCAATTAAAATCCTCTTTAATTATATATAAAGTCTTTGTCTCAACATCAACAAGCTCAGACTGTTAATGACAATTTCTGTAGATACTGAAGACCCTCTTAGGATAGATCAGGAAACTAAGTTAAAATAGATATGGGACTTAAAATTTTTAAATGTCTGGCTATAATACCAGAACATTGTTAAAGCCACTTTTTAAAGGTCTGGTTCAAAGTGAAAATCTTTCATGCCAAAGTTCCCCACTAACAAGTCTTGTGATCTAGATGATGAGGACTTGATTGTATTTTACTCACTCCTAATACAATTAATGAGGCATCATGTGGAACCACAAACCAAAGTCTGAGTATTTTCCTAAATCATATCCGAAGAAAATACTCCTGAAGTTAAAAATTAAGCCAAAAAGTTGATTTGAGAAACAACAACAGTTATCTACTGCTTTATTACGCTTCCTTTAGATAAAAAAAAGCAATGTATCAATAGGTTAGAAACGTTAAGTACGTATTTGATGCAACATTTTGAAGTAAGAATAAAGAGTCCCAAAAGGTCTACTGTGGATTTCTGGGTAGTCTATAGAATATGATACAAGATTCTTTAACTCACCTCCAGATGCCTTTGACCTTTCTTTCAACTTTTCTGTAGCCATTTCACCATAGCTGGGAAGTTCTGACATCTTCACTCCAGATCGAGCTTCTGCTATTAGCTGACGAGCTCTCTCTCTCAGCTGCCGACGTCGCTCTTCATCTTGCTGCTAAGATATATTGAACAGTTGCCAACTCAGTAATTGACAGAAATGCAATTTCATTTTCAATCTGATCATCATGATAGTAACTGGTTTACAGCATGGTGCTTGGCCCACATTATAAATAGAATGCTCTATATCAGTTGGATGTCACACCATTTTAAAAAGACATTTTAGAACCAGATTAAAAAAAAAAAATTACAAAATTATTTGTATTAAAATGTCTGTTAAAAATTCAAACTAGCCCCTAAGGAATGTTTGGCAATATATAATTACTGAGGAAAAAGCAGAAACTATTATTAATAAAATAATCAGGCTTATAGGAAAAAAGTCATAATACTGAAAACAGAATTTCAATTAATACCTTATTTTTAAGAATAGAATTTAACTTGCTATTTTTCAATAAAAGCATAGAGCACTGACTAAAAGACATCTTTGATGGCAAAAAATGCTGCTACATCCTGTTGATCAAACTGGAGTAGGAATGGGAATGGGAATAGTATGTTAATTACACAAGTTATTGTTGTTGGTAGTTTTAAAATTAGAAGTGAGAAACTGATGTACTATCCCTATTACTCCTCTTTCCCCCACCCCAGACACACACTGAGAAGAAAAAGTAAAATCTAATGTGGTTTTTGATATTTAAGTAACCAAAAATTACAGAGAATTAAATAACAAATAGTTTTTGCCTACTAAAAAGGATTATTATGAAACACACATAATTAATGTAAAATTGCTTTGTAAACTCAAAAGTATAAAAAAATAAGACATTATTATAACAAAATAAAGTCTGAAATAATCTGGCCCTAACATTTTTGCAATATTACCTTTCCTTAACCTCTCCCAGCCTCCATTTAACCTCACAACTATGTATACAGAATTGCTTGTATCATGTAGTTTTATGGATTTAAATATGTCATTTCTTCTTCCTGGAATGTTCTCTCATCTTATTTAACTTCTACTCATTCTTCAGGGTTCAACTGAAATTCACTAAACTTCCCCTGATTATTCTTCCCTCCTCCCCACTGGTGGAATAAAGTACTGTGTATATATGTGCATGCATGTGTGTGTGTGTGCATATGTTTGTGTGTGTGTGTGTGTTTTAAAATAATACTTGTCAAGTCATACTGAAACTCTGTATAAAGCCTCCTTCTTGGTAGAAATTAGCTACTTGAAGGCAGGAGCTATAACAGATTTATCATTGTACCTATGGTCCTTAGTACACACCCTGCCTGATACATGGCACTTCCTATAGAAATTTCAAGCATGAAAATTTATAATTCATCCTCTCAAAAGCTTATAATATAAAGAGAAATATAAAACTGACCACAATAAGGAGATCTGATAAAAATGCAGCCAGAGCTCAGAAGAAGGAGCATTTAAGCTGAGAAACAAAGAGAAGGCATCATGGTTTTTTGTGTTGGACCTGCAGAATGAGAAGGACTAGCAATGGGTACAGATGGGAGTCAGTAGTTATGTGTGTCAGTGCAGTAGACTAGGAGGTAGGAATACGAAGACATGAGGCAGGAAAGTATATTGGGGGAAAAGTACATAGTCTAGTTTTTCTGAGCATAGGCAACAATAATGAAAGAAAGATAAGGCAAGAAAAATAAAGCCATTTAGACAGACTGTGGAGGCCCTGTCCAATAGGGTGAATGAAGTACTTCACTTTTACTCCACAGAGAGTGAGGGCCAACTAAATGTTTGGCTTTGTGTACCAACCAGAAGAGTATTTGAAAAAGAATTATCTGACAACAGTGCATAATGTAGGTTGGCACGGAAGGACTGAAAAGAGACTCGTTGGGAGGCTATTCTAACAGTCTAAGGAAGTTGTAATTAGATCTAGAACTGGGATGGTGGCAATGTGAATGGAGAGAGACAGTGTAAGAACTATATTAGAGGTAGAACTGGTGTACCAATTCTTGGTAACTAACTAGAAATGGAGGGGAAGAAAGCTGTCTCAGAAGTTTTAAACTTGACCAACTAGTAGAATTGTGGCACAAAGAATAGAAATAGAAAAACTAAGAAGAACTATAAGAAGGGAGTAAGAGGACATTTGGGGTAAGACAGACTGGGGTTGAGAGGCTGGCAGGACATCTGAGTAAAGATGTTAGTATGTAGCTGGAAAGTGAAATTGATGGTAGAAGTAAAGTCAAACTATGACCACAGAGCTGATGGCTGAAATTACAGAAATATATAAAAGCACTTGAAGAGGTACTATAGAGAAAAAGGAGGGCTACTAACCAAATCATAGAAAACACCTACATGCAAAGAAGGTAAGACACAGCAAGAGGAGGAGAACTAGAACACTGATGTATTCTGAGAATCAGAGTAGAAGAGGCTTTCATGAAAAAGAGAGTAATCAAATTCAGTAAAATGTTAGCAGTTACTAAATCTGAACATTTAAAGAGGGCAATTATATTGGCAGGTAATATTATTAGGTGCTGGGGTAGACAGCAGATTGATGAACTGAAGCCTAGACAATTCTTCCACAAATTTTAAAATGGCTAGATATCAGAGCTGTCAAAATTAATGGGGGTAGCTTAATAGGGGCATCAAATTGACCAGAAGTCAGGCTTGAAGCTCCCAGTGAACGAACTGAAACAATTTCAGTATCAAAAAGAACAATGACCGCAATGAATTGAACCAATGCAATCACATATTGAATCAATGAAAATTTATCAACTCATTATGATAATCAAAAAGTCCTTATGAGGATATATAAATTCATTTGGGGCACCTTTTATAATAACTCCTGAAAATTAGCAATTAAAGAAAAAGAATCAAGCAATTACATTGTCTTTTCAGTGGGAACTGAATTTAGAGTAACTAAACAGTCCCAGTCAATGAGAGAAAGCTCAACTTTACAAAATAATACCAGCTATGATGGTAATTTTAAAAAGGTAAAACTATTAAATATAATTTTATTATTCATAAAACAATGACTGACCTAGGCAAGGATTATCAGCTGTTATTAAAGCTCTTAGGTAATGTCTGATGGAAAACAGTATATTAATATTATAGTACTGCAGCCTCTATTTTCTAAAGATGGCTACAACAGAATTTCTCATCCAACATGCTTTCTCCAATGTGAGCTTGCCACTCACTCATCAAGAATTAGAGTTTAATTCCTTGCCCCTGAATCAGGGCCAGCTTTACTGACTTGTATATAATCAATATAATACAGAAATGTTATAGATGATTTCCAGACCATACTCCATTTGCCCAGTTCTCTTGAAATTCTCACATTTTGTACCCTCTGGGAATCCAGCTGTCATGCTGTGAGAATCCCAAATTACATGTAGTGCTCTAATTCACAGTCCCAACTGAGTTCTGCCTTGAGTTTTCCTGGTCCAAGTGCCAGGCATGTGAATGAAGAAGCCTTCAGATAATCTCAGCCTTTAGCCATTTTGAGTCACCCCTAACTGTTGAAGTCCCTCCATCTGAGGCCATAGACAATACTGAACAGAGACCAAGCATCCCCACCATGCCCTGTCTGCAGTCCTGACCCACAGAATCTGTGAGCATAAAAACAATTTTTTTGCATCACTAAGTCTGGGGTAGTTTGTTACAGAGCAACAGTAATTAAAATATATGTATAAGTAACACCACACAGATTATTTCCAAGTTGCAAGGGGAAAATATAATTATAAATGGAAAGGTCAGAACTAGCTTAAGGATTAGAGATAAATAATCTATTGGTCGATTTTAGCATCACTAATATTAGGTCAACCGTATATGTTTTTTGATGTGAAATACAGGAAGTACATACCATCTAGAATAGTCCAAATGTTTAAAGTGAGACCACTAAGGCTTTATATATAATTTCCAGTTTCTCATAAACACAGGGGATAGAGAAACATGACAAATGACACAGCAAGGAAGCAACCAAACAAAAACAGAAGGTAGGATACTCAGGACAACTGACCTGGTCATTTAATGGAGAGTTATAAAAACACACACTACCACCAACTAACCAATCACTATCACCACTAACAAAAGGGATTAATCAGATACAATGTATAGATCTGAATTAGATACAGGTTTGGATAAACCAGCTGTGAAGAACACTGTTGAACCAATTACAGAAATGTTAAAATAATCATAATGTTAAATGAGAAGAATGCAACTTGACTAAAAATATAGTTTATACAGTAATAACCTCCTTTTGCCATTTTGTCAAAATAAATACACATATAAACACACACACACACACACACACACACACACACACACACACACACACAGAAAAACACTTAGAAGAGTAGCCACAAAACTCACAACTGTTAAGGTAGATATATCTGGGTATGGAAATGTGATGTTTTTGTTTTCTTTTGTTTTCATTTTTTAACTTTCTATAGTAGACATGTACTACTCTTATAATAAAATTACTTTTTAAAAGGGAATCTTGGGGAAAGGAAGGAAAGAGATGAGATGGTAGGATTCCCAAGGTGGGCAGCAGTTGTGGTAGTGGCAAAAGAAGACATCTAAAATTCAACGGAAATTTTCTTTTTTTAAATTTATTTTATTTTTATTTTATTCATTTTAGAGAGGAGACACAGAGTGAGTGAGAGAGAGAGAGAAAGAGAGAAAGGGGGGAGGAGCTGGAAGCATCAAACTTCCATATGTACCTTGACCGAACCAGTGCAGGGTTTTGAACTGGCGACCTCAGTGTTCCCAGGTCGACGCTTTATCCACTGCGCCACCACAGGTCAGGCAAGGGAAATTTTCTTAGTATTCAGAGACACAACCTTATTTCAGTTGGCGCACTAGTATGCACTGTGCAGGGTGAGACTGAAGATGCAAGAATAATATACAAAAATTCTTAGGTCACAGTATTTTTGAACTTGGAAAATATTCTAGGAATAAAAGAAAATATAGGCTCGATAATGGTGAATTTGGTGATGGTTGCTGATATTTCTTGAGCTTTTACATGACAAGTTCTTTATATGCATGATCTCATTTAATTTTCACAACCCTGTTTTTACCAATGAGAATATTTAGGTTTAGAGTTCCAAGGACACACAGCCAGAACTGATGTCAGAGCCAGGAATCCAGCTCAGGTCTATTTGACTGCAGAACCCTTGCTCTTAACCACCAAACTATTTGATCCCAAAAAGTATCAAATTACACGGCCAACTGAGGAAAATTGAGCTTTTACTAAACTTTCATCTTTCAAACTTAAGAAAAGTTAAGAGCACTAATAAAAACCATTAATGGATATGCCTCAGGCAACTAGATTTAAGGGAATTTCAGTATTTGAATAATAACTTCTTACAGGGCTGGAATTTGGTGATTCAGACTAAGATGAAGTAGTTTTAGGTCATCTTAACTGAGTTAAAATGAAATAAATGGTTTTACCTTTCTGAATATGAAATGGGAACCTAATTTTTTTCTCACGAACTACCACCTTCCTATGCCCTCCACCTCAACCCCAAATAATACTCCCATCTGCAAAAGTTTGAGAACTGCTGACCAAGAGTGCAATTTAAAGCAGACATCATTAATAAAACCAACTCTAAATACTAATTAGGGAAACTTTATCAATCTCCATGTAAATTGTTTGTTTGTACCTATTTACCCATCATTGTTCTCTATACAATAGGAAAATAATGCAAATGAACAAATCAGAATGCAGCCCTAATGGGACTTTCTGTTTATAACCATTAGCCCAGAGGTGTGCTGTAAATCAATTCTCAAGTAGCAAGATTTAGCCTCATTAACAGACAGCAAGAGCAGGTTACAACTCATAAAACCCTACAGTAAACAAAGTTTATGGACACAGCACAAAATCTTGAGCCTGATTGACAGAATTCTAGTTCCCTATCAGATTGCCTTGATTTACTTTTCTACTAATGTCCTAACACCACAGACAATTCTGCTTGGGCTTGGAGCTCTCCAGTGGGATAGCATATTTGAATTGTTTGTTTTCTCACCCATTAACTTCCCTTAAGACAAAGAACCCACTGAGAAAATAGAAGTTAATTGTTCTGGTCAGAAGAAAAAGCTCGTAATTGCAGCAATTGGTTATGCAACCAGTTTTATTTTAATTGATATTATTAATTTCCAGATTTGTTATAAGTAAAACTATTTTGTTTTAAATTTTTATATACAGTGTGTCTGTAAAGTCATGGTGCACTTTTGACCAGTTTGACCGGTCAAAAGTGCACCATGACTTTACAGACACACTGTATAAGCTTCATTAAAACACAATCTAATTATCTTTTACTCAAAAATACATATCATTTGTATCAAAGGGATAAAAATGACCACAGAATAAGGACAATGATTTTTTTTATTATTTTGAATAGTATTCAGCCCAAACTGCTCAAATATGTATGTAGATAATGAATATTTCTGACAATGTTGGTTTGTCTACCACCTATCCAAGTACAAAAGTGAGTAATTGCTATGTTTGACCAACATTTCGTATTCAAAAGAAGACAGAGACTCAGTTATAAATAAATCCTGTTCACTACAACTGCTGAAAAAAAAAACAAAAGGAATCTTTTCACTAGACTGATGTCACTTAAAGAAAAGTACAGTTGAAAAATTCAAAATAGGAAACTATAGCTTTTATTTACCTGCCTTGTCTAAATACACTTAAATAAATTGAAGTAGCTGGCTTCCTATTTCTAATAATGGGTCTAATGACATTTACTTTTTCCTATATAGTTTTATTTAGAGTTAGACCAAGTTATGTGGGTAACCTAGATTTTGTAAGACAAAAGTACTCACTAGAAGGTTTGATGGAAGCTGTATTTTGGGAGACCTCACTCCCCATGACCATCACTTTACAAATTATAATGAATGTTTGAGTAAATACTAGTTCCGTGCCTGCACACAGTGTTTTTCATGTTTTCTCATTTATTACACACAGGTCTATAAGGTTAACTACTCTCTCTCTGATTTCACAGAAATTGAATCTCACTTAAATACACTGCCCAAGGTCACACATTTTGTAAATGACATAGTATGAATTAAAATCAGTGTCTGATTTCAAAGCACTGGTCTTATCTATTTATATCATAGATATATCTACATAGATAATAGTTATAACTGGTGTACATAATTTTTCTAAGGCCCTAAGGTTAGTGTGAATTAAAAAGAATACAGTGTTTTTACTTACACTTAGGCTATACAAATCAGGTTAAATTTCCCTTTGTGCTATTGAATACTGAGAGTGAAGAGACACACTAACTTGCTTATATTCATTTAAAACTTAGGTTCCCATTCTTAAATTATAAGCCTTCAGAAAAATGTTGAATGTGGTACATTTAAGCTTGACTTTTCCTTTTGCTAACATCTCAGGACAAGGCAAAGTCTTGTTATGGTGCAAAGAGTGTGTATTTCAATGCAATGCATTTAAAAATTTAAAATATAGAAGCTAAATCAGAACTAACCACTTTGAAAATAAACTGAAAATATATTTAGCCCTTTCACAGCATGTCTTCAAGTTACTATTTCCCCTATCATTCTGAAATGGTCTACAATCTTCCATAGATAGATGCACTAGTAAAACTTGACAATTTAAGGACAAACTCTTCAAGAATAAGTAATGTAATTCCTTGTTTCCTTTCCATAAAAATGTATTGGTATGCAATTTTTATATTTCACAGTTCACCGACATCTAGGCAAGCTTTCTTCCACTGCTTCAATGGTGCTACTTTTAATTTTATCCTCCTTAGTCGTAGTAATTAAAGTGATCAGCAGTGGCATCCCAGCGGCTTTGACACAGCTACAACCCCCTAGCAGACTTTTGCTTTTAAGAGAAAGGGGAAGAAAAAGACCAGAGTTTCATTTCATAGAGAACAAGAAAATCAAGCTTCTCCAATACTCAACTTTAAACAATTGTTCTTTCAGCAGCCTTTGGATCTTAAGGATCAAATAAAAATGGCTGCCATGGGGGGTCCTTTATATACATGCTGCAAATCTCACCGACTAACATTACTTTAGCCAAAAAAATGATGCCATGAATTTGTGAAGGTGAATTAGAACATGAGAAACTGTCAGTGTAGCTACTGAGATCATTACCCACCCAAGGGTGTCTTTTATAAAATTAGATCTTTTTATTCAATTGGTTGAAAAATATATATTAAAAAGTCTATTTAAAAAATATGTTTACACACATTTTGTTAAATAAACTTTAACAAAACTGCAATATATTTATTTCAAATAATGTAGCTTGCATCCTTACTCTTTGTAAATATGTGTTTATAACAGAACAAAGAACTGTACTTCTAACAACAAGCCCATAATTCCGCATCCTTTACCTCCTTTAATAACATAATATCCTGTGCTTCTGTTATCTTCAGTGTTTCATACAGAGTTAGTAATTAGACTTATTAATTGGTCTAAGTACATTTCAACTTATCTAAAAATGGGTTTTACTTAGTACTGCTACTATTTCACAGGATTCTGTTCTCAAAAGAGTGCATAAAATTCCTCAATTTTGTAGTAAACTAAGAGAAAAAACTTGACTGCCATTCTTTCATCATTAGACAGGAAGCAAGGCTCTGTTATTAGGCATTCAGAAAAAAAAAAGAATTCTGTGCTTGTCCAGAGGCAAGGATTACCAAAGTGCATCTATTCAGTTGCTACCGAAAACAGAGTAAAAATAAAAAATAAAATGATAAGATCTTTAAAGGTTTTGGGTAGACTAGATATTTTACTGCCAGTTTGATAAGTTCTTGGCTCAATAAATAAGATTTAGGGTAAAACATTAAAACTGTTTAGCAGATCTTTTCAAGCCATTTCAAACTTTTCTTATGCTGGTTTGTAATATAAGCAGACATGCTTATAAATGGCCACACCTGCTCATTTCTCTGGGGATGGCCTGATCTCTGTTTCTTTAACAAAGAAAGAAAGAAAAAAAATCAGCCTTTCTTGTTGCAAAACAGAGTGGAAAGTCAAAATCTTTCTCAAGTTTGCCCCATCTGGTCAGATTAAATCTTTGATCAACCTTGGGGATTACATTTATTTTTGTAGTAGCTACTAAATTTTGGATTTGTTTAAAATATAGGTATATAAGCAAAATATTAAACAGAATGAGAATTTAAGTTTAAGATCTAATTTTTAATATATGAGTAGAAAAGATAAAATGACTAATTCAGAAAAACATAGACATGAATTTTAAGAATTGAGATTTCATTAGCATTCACTTCACAAACATGAATATATCATACTAAAGTATTTTTATATATCCTTTTGTTTCAAGAAACAGCGAC